>JASDQU010401505.1:0-10805 GCA_032191745.1 Picea mariana | reverse complement strand
GAGTGTGAAGAGCATAGAAGAGAAGAAGAGAGTTGTGTAGCAGACTCCATGTATAGAAGTTATGAATTAATACAAAGAAAGCTGTGATTTAGGCTCATGGTGTTCATATATTCTCTGTGTATGCATCTTTGAATGTTATGCTCACAATTGTTTTACTCTTTCTGTCACGCAATTGATTTTATGCTATGTATGAATGATTTCTTGTTGAATGTTTGAAATCTAAGAGGAAAGGGTAATGGAATGAGTTTCAATTGTTTCTCTATCTGAGAAAGAGTTCCTGCAAGGAGTGCAGTTGAATTGTCCGCAAGGAGTGCGTTGACAAAAGGTTCAGAGGGTTGTCTCTGAAAGCTCAGGAGAGATAGTTTTTGTTCTCATTTCCACAGAGGTGCAGTCAGGCACAGGAGCGGTGCAAGGAGTGTGCAGACCGAGTGAAGTCTCAGGGTTGCAAACCTGAGTGAAGAAATTAGAGACTGTTGTTGCAGGAGTGCGCAGAGTCGAAGGGATTCAAGCACTTGAAGTGTTTGAAAATCTGCCACAAGGAGTGCGTGCAAGTGTTTCTCTGAAAGGTTCAGAGTTGGAGAAAGTTCAGAAGGATCTGAAGTCTTCAAAAGTCATTGAAGGAAGGTAAAGAAGCCAAGCACCTTGAAAGTTAAGGAAGGCGTAGTGACGAGGGACCGCGGGAGGACGATCTCTCAGAGGAAGAGACGGACAGTCAAAATTCTCGGTGGAGAATCCGCAAAGTCCCGTGAGCCATCGGATCTCACGGAGGAGTAGGTGAGTTACGGAGAAAGCGTCAAAAGGTTCTAAGCTCAGGAGGAGTAGGACCATAGATCCAAGCCACAAGGGCCATTGGATTTACACGTGGATACTTGTATCGGGTTTTCATGGGTGGAAGTCCCATAAACTTTGCAACAAGGATCGTGATATCCCGAACCGCGAAGTCCCGAAAGCTAAAAGGATTGTGTGGGCCACGGAGGAGTCAGCGAGTGAACAGGTGGCACACTATTGACGCGGAGTCAACCTCCGTCGATCATTTCGGAGTTTCAGGAAGTGAAGTTCTGAATTCTTTGCATTAGGATTCGAGACATCGTGAAGTCCGAAGTCCCAATGGAGTAGAAGGGCATTGAAAAGTCAACCTTGTGAGCGCGTCGAAAATTCGGAATATCGGGTTTTAGGAATCGTGGGAACAAGTTGCTTGACACTGCGACCGCTAAAATCGTGATAAGGAAAAGTCCGAAAGAGGAGGAAGGGTCAGGATTGACTATTTTCGGGTTTCATAGATTTGGAGATAGGGCGCTTGACCAACATATTCACGAAGGTGCGAAGTCCGATCTCCCGAAGTACAAGGGGGAAATTCTTGAAGTTGATTGTGGGTGCAGATTTCCCGAAAGGAAAATAGAAGAGTCGTTCAGAAATCTCTTTGGGCCAGTGGTAAAGGAAAGATCATGTTGACGCCAACCTGAGGGTTGCGAGTCATCATCACACTCCATTCAGGCGACCTCATGAGAGACTAAGGGATTCTAAGGAATAAAGACCTTGTCTTGTTCTACGCCCCTTAGAAATATTCATGAGCGACTGTCTTAGTCTTCCCTCACGACATCATGGATTTCCCGAACTAGGTAATCGTTAACCTACAATTTAAGGCACAACGAGAGTGCTAGTAGGTTGTGTCAGGGATGATGCCACACCTTTCCCTCAATATATGGTTTATGTGCATGGCCCCTTTACTCCTTATATGATTCAGATTCGAAAGCAATCGTCATCCACTCTGTGACTCAATCCAAAGTCCAAGGAGGTCCAGTGATGCCATCACCATCCTCAATCTGTCAAGTGTCCTGAACACTCAGGGGAAACTAGTCAATAGCATATGTCAATACATAGATATAAAACAACATAAATCTTAATCCATGAACATCATCATAAGAATCCATAAGAAAAATAGATAACCATATACTATAACCAGATCACTTGCATGGAAGTGTCCTCAAATAATAAGTCAACATCATGTGTCGGCAAGAGCAGGATGTTACAAATTAAATAATTTATCTACATTTCTAATACATCATTTTATGCTTAATTTTTAATTTTAAAACACATTTTGTAAATAAATTATATAAAAATTTATGATATATAATCTATAAATTAAAAAATTAAACTTGAAATTTATGATGATGTCAATTTCAGAACAATTTCAAGCTACCTTGCCAATAATGTCCTACAATTTTATTTTCAATATATTGAAATAATACTTCCATTTTTAAAAATTTTAAAGCCTATATTTTCATAAAAGCTTCCTTCACTTTATTGATAATACCTTCACTTTTATATTTTAAAAATAATATATTTGAAATAATACCTTTAATTTTGTATTTTCAAATTAGTTTGTTTTTTTCAAATTTAACCATATTTGTTATAATTTGATAATGTATGTGTTAGCACATAAAGTTTTCATGCTTCATGTATAGTTATTGTTAAAACCTATGTCTACACCTCAGTTTAGTCTCTCCCTTTTCTGCATACCTTCCTATAAGTTTTTCCTCTTCTGGTTGATAAAGTTAGGCTGGTCAAGTATGTTGTATGCACAGGGAAAATCCATGAGAAAAATACAACTTTCGGAGAAGTCCATTTCCATCTTGAAATACAAGAAAACAAGTAGGTTCGATTTTCAAAGGTGGAGATCCCATGTGCAGTTCATATTAGTGGCTCTCAGACAGTCGAAATTTAAAAGTCGCCCAAGGATAACCACTAGACAGAAGCCCCAGAGTCCCAAAGTCCTGAAGTAATGAGAGGCTTCCACGTCAACTGAGAGGAAGTGACTTTGGGAGATATCCATCCAAACATATCAAAGTCCCGAAGATCCGGAGTACCGAAGTGACGAGAGGTTTCCACGTCAACTAGAAGAAAGTTACTTCTGGAGATTTCCATCCAAACGTTCTGAAGTCCCAAAGTAAATTTGAGCCATTGAAGGCCAAGGACACACGTCACCAGATCTCACACTTCGGAAATTCGGAGAATTGTGCAAGCAAGCAGAAGAAATCTCCCAAAGCCCAAACTCCCGAAGTGAATCTCAATCATCCAAAACAAGAAGACACGTGGAGGCAGATCTCTCACTTCGGAGATATGGCACTCCATAGGATTGTAGGAGTTATGCACTGAAAAGTCCCAAAGCCCGAACTCCCAAAGTAATTATGGACCGATGATATCAAATCAACGAGGACCATGGATCTTTGAAATAATTTCATTATTCAGCCATTTGGAGAAATTGATACCTTCAGTGTCTAAGCGCGCAAAGCCTGAAGTCCCGAAGTAACGAGAGGTTTCCACATCAACCGGAAGAAGGTACTTTGGGAGATATTCTTTCTCAGCATTCAAATCTCTAAACACCAAAGTTGGGTTACCCAAATCACAAATTGTGGCAAATCGATGGCCAAACCTCATTGCAGGGACAAATCATGATCAAACGATAAATTTCTAGAGCGGTCCTACAATCGAAACCATGGTATAGCGGAAGAGGTACGTGGAAATTGGTGGTGAATTGCGGGGGTCGAAGCGGTGTGGACTCAAACCACCCTTGGAAGCTTCCACAATCATGTGCTTATATAGGGCCCAATCCAAGAGCTGTGCGTGGGAACAAGATAGGCATAAGGCCTCATCCTGATCCGAAGGAGAAGTTAGTTAATGAAATAAGGACTGGTGGTTGAACAATTGACTCCCCCCTTAAATGGAAGCATCGAGGGTTTGGCCGAAAATACATAAAACTATCAGCCCGAAGTACCACAAAGGGCAGTTTCTCCTACATGCCCGTACTGACCAAGGTTTCCATCTGACAAAAGGAACAAGACCGACAAGAGAAGACACACAAAACTGGAAAGGAGGTTCCCAAGAAGAAAGACATGCCGATTGTTTTGATTATAAATACATCAAATGAATTATATGTCTAGGAGGAGGGGGTTTCGATCCAAGACCAGAGGAAGTTTTGAGAAATTTTTATGATTGTATATTTCAGTTTGTAATCCAGAGGGGCATGTAGCTGTAAATTTTATTGTTATTGAAGATTCATATGAATTGTTTCATCATATTTTTCTTCTATGTTCTTTGTTCTATTCTTCATCATGTTTGAACGTATTGCGGTTTTTAAGGATTAAAATTTTCCTTTGATTGATAGATTCTTGATGCGGTAGAGGATCTATTGTAAGATTGTCTATTTATCATTGTTTACAGTTTAGACACATCTGAATTCTCTTTGCAGAGAGGATCTGTTCTTAGTGAACATTCATCTTTATGGTATTCTCCTATTCTTCTCTTCATCATTATACAAATATTTTGTCTGACAAGGAGCTTAAATTCCTTCATTGAGAAAAATGTTTATGACTCCATAGCCCAATGGTCCATAAATGATCTGCAGTGATATATGTTTTCTTTTCCTTTCTTTAAAGTCTTGTTGATCCACTTACTCAAACCATTTCAATACATTTACATTTTGATGGGTATTGGGCTTATACCCTTGCAGTCTGAGGGTGAATCTCAGTGCTAACATTAATGGCATCATTTTCGAGGATGGAAGTGAAGATATCTTCCCTGGAAAAATGACAACAAAGAGATACAATTTTATATGGTGAACTGAATCTAGACACATTGTTCTGACTACTCATCTTTCACCATGGTGACTCCATTGTTCAAAAATCTATTGGCAACTCCATTGGTTTGAGATAAGTTAAATGGCTATGGAAGCTATCCTAGCTAGGAGGTTTCCCCACACAATTTCTCAGCCATAGATGTTTATCCACATCATATGCCTCAAATTGATGAATGGCAAGATTTGTTGCCAATATTTTATGCATGTGAGAATGACAGACCTGTTGAGCATGTTCTAGAATTTCATGCTTTGATGCAATAGCTTGACATCCAACATGAATACATATGTATGAAGCTTTTTATGTACTCTCTTCAAGGAGATGTTCATATTTGGTATCATTCTATTGAACCTTATATCATTTCTTCACTCAAAGAGTTTCATGTTGCTTTCAATATTCATTGTCAAAAGTTTTATTCCTCTGAGTTAATTTGTCATGGTTGTTGTGAGGAGTATAAAGATTGTGTTCAGGATATAATTGATTCTTATGAAGGATTTGATAATGAAGAATATTCCTTGGAAGAGGAATCATCTCTTTCTCTTCCATGTTCATCTACATCAAATGAAAATTTTGTTTGTTGTTTTAATAAGGAAAATGCATAAATTGAGTTTGTTCTAGAAGCTGATACTCTTTACAGCCCTGTCTCTAAAATACCTAGATATGAGCAGCCTATCTTTGACTCATATGGTGATGATAAGATATTTCTTCTTGGATTGAATCTTGAAAGGAAGCCTGTTTTTAACAATGAAGAACAATTTTCTCATGTGGGGAAGAAAATATCTCTTGATATGTCATTCGAGACTTCTCCTTTATTTGATCAATATGGAGACAACGATGAATATGTTGGGGTATTTTTTGTCCTGGAAGTAAAAATTATTAGCAGCCATCCTTCTGATGAAAGTGAAAACTGTTGCAATCAGCTAGCAGATGTTTTCATAGAAGATAAAAGGAAAGTGGATCAACAGCCTGCATCATCCATTCATTCAATTGTACTTGCAATAGACATTCAACCATATGTGAATAGTTGTAAAGCAGAGCAGGTTTTCTGTTATCAACCCAGTAAATCTTATCACCTATTTTATGACCCTATAGGGGAGTACATGGGGTTGCATTTCCTCAATGCATTGAAGCCTTCAATATTTGTCATACCTTCAACATTGGGAGGTAATATAATGAATGTAATTAATTTGTTGTCACATTTTTATTATCTCTTGTTGGTCAGTGGCAGAATAAAAAAATTTTCCATTAGGAAGTTACTTGAGTGGATCTGGTGGAAGTTTGCTTTCACCTAGCCTATTGTAAAAGTCAGTTAGAGTAGGGTCCTGTATATAAATAAGCTCGTGTGCAAGATTTTCAATTTTCATTTTGCTTTTAGTTTTTAAATAAGTGACCCCATAACCCTAGGATTAGACATTGAAGTTTCTTGTTCTTGGTAGCTCACAGGGAGATGACATCCCCTATGGAGCCAATGTTAGCACATAAAGTTGCCATGGGTCATGTATAATTATTTTTAAAACCTGTGTCTACACCTTGATCGAGTCTCTCTCTTTTCTTCATATCTTCCTATAAGTTTTTCCTCTTCTAGTTGATAAAGTCAGGTCGGTCAAGTATGTTGTATGCACAAGGAAAATCCATGAGAAAAATACAACTTTTAGAGCAATCCATTTCGAGCTTGAAATACAAGCAAACAAGAAGGTTTGATTTCAAATGGTGGATATCCCATGTTTATTTCAGATTAGCGGCTCTCAGACAGTTGGAATTTAAAATTCACGCAAGGATTAACGACTAGATAGAAGCCTCAGAGTCCCAAAGTCCCAAAGTAATGACAAGTTTCCACATCAACCGGGAGAAAGTGACTTCGGGATATTTCCATCCAAACATCCTGAAGTCCCAAAGAGACAAAGTCCCAAAGTGACGAGAAGTTTCCACGTCAACCGGAATAAAGTTGCTTCGGTAGATTTCCATCCAAATGTCCCGAAGTAAATCTGAGCCCTTGAAGGCTGAGGACACGCGTCGACAGTTCTCACACTTCAAAAATTCATAAGATTGCATGAGAAAGAAGAAGAAATATCCTGAAGCCCGAACTCTTGAACTGAATCTCGGTCTTCCAAAACAAGAGGACACATGGAGGAAGATCTCTCACTTCAGAGATACGACACTCTGGAGGATTGTAGAAGTTATGCACTGAAAAGGCCCGAAGCCCAAACTCCCGAAGTAATTGTGGACCGTTGATCTCAAATCAATGAGGGTCGTGGATCTTTGAAATAATTTTTTTATTCGACCATTCAGAGAAATTGATACCTTCAACGTCTAAGCGCCCGAAGCCCAAAGTCAACCGGAAGAAATTACTTCAGGGGATATTCTTTCTCATCATTCAAATCTCTAAGAGCCAAAGTTGGGTTACCCAGATCACATATTACAACAGATCAACGACCACACTTCATTGTAGGGATGGAACATGCTCAAACGATAAATTTCTAGAGCGGTCCCACAATCGAAACCATGGTATAGCGGAAGAGGTACATGGTAGTTGGTGGTGAATTGCGGGGGTCGAAGAGGTGTGGACCCAAGCCACCCTTGGAAAATTCCGCAATAACGTGCTTATATAGGGCCTAATCCAAGAGCAGCGCGTGGAAACAAGCTAGGCATAAGGCCTCATCCTGATCCCAACGAGAAGTTAGTTAATGAAGGAAGGACTAGTGGTTGAACAATCTAACCCCCCCTTAAATGGAAGCATGGGGGGTCTGGACAAGGAGACAAAAAATTGTTAGCCCGAAGTATCACGGCGGGAAGTTTCTCCTGCATGCCCATACTGACGAGGGTTTCCTTATGACAGAAGGAACAGGACAGAAAAGAGAAGACACACTACACTAGAAAGGAGGTGCCCAAGTAGCAAGACATGTTGACTATTTTGATTATAAATACATAAGATGAATGATATGTCTAGGAGGAGGGGGGTTCGACCCAATACCGAAGGAAGTTTTGAGAAATGTTTATGATTGTATATTTCAGTTTGTAAGCCAGAGGGGCATGTAGATGTAAATTGTATTGTTATTGAAGATTCATATGAGTTGTTTGATCAGATTTGTCTCCTATGTTCTCTGTTCTATTCTTCATCTTGTTTGAACGTATTGAGAATTTTAAGGATTAAAATTTTTCTTTGATTGATAGATTCCTGATGCGGTAGAGGATCTCTTGTAATCTTGCCTATTTATCATTGTTTATTGTTCAGACACATCTAAATTCTTTTTCCAGAGAGAATCTTTGCTTAGCAAACGTTCGTCTTTATGTTGTTCTCCTATTCTTCTCTTCATCATTATACAAATCTTTTGTCTGATAAGGAGCTTAACTGTCTTCATTGAGTAGAATTTTTATGATTCCATAGCCCAATGGTCCATCACTGATCTACAGTGATATCTATTGTATTTTTCTTTCTTTAAAGTCTTGTTGATCTACCTACTCAAACCATTTCAATACACTTACATTTTGATGGGTACTGGGATTATCCTCTTGCAGTTTGAGGGTGACTCTCAGTGCTAACAGTATGTTCATTACTTCATAATAAACTATATTCTCAAATACCAATGCACAAATACAAATGCATTGGAAAGATATTTTTAAAATATAATTTTTTTTTCAAATTTCAAAATCTTTATTATGATGTAATATTTATATTCATACCTTCATAATAAACCATATTCTCAAATTTCAAAGTCTTTGTTATGATGTGATATTTATGTTCATATCTTTGTAATAAACCATATTCTCAAATTTCAAAGTCTTTGTTATGATGTGATATTTATCTTCATATCTTCCTAATAAACCATATTCTCAAATGACAATGCATTAGAAATGTGATATTTATGTTCATATATTCATACTAAACCATATTATGAAATGCCAATGCATTGGAAATGTTAAAATATATTTTGAAATATTCATTTTAAATAAACTTTAAACAATATTTGAATTTAAGTTCTATTTATAAATAAAATTTTGAATAATATTTAAATTTAAACTTTATATTTATATCATTATTTTGTGGTATATATAGTTTATGTCATTTTTACATATTTTAAAGTTTTTAAATAAGCTATAATCATTCACTAAATGAATCTATGACATAATATAGAATGTTTTATGTTTAATTTGGATGGTTGAGATGAATGATCATTATCCTTCCCACTTAGTTTTTTTTCTTTTGTCCTTTTTATTATTTTTAACTATCAACAAATTAATTAAAAATTAATAAAAAAAATTATAATATGAATTTATTTGCATCATCCAATAAGATCAAAAGAATCCAAGTGACATAAATCATGTCTTTTCTTTTATAATATTAAACCATATTCTCAAATTTCAAAGTCTTTGTTATGATGTGATATTCATGTTCATATCTTTCTAATAAACCATATTCTCAAATGACAATACCATATTCTCAAAATTCAAAGTCTTTGTTATGATGTGATATTTATCTTCATATCTTCCTAATAAACCATATTCTCAAATGACAATGCATTAGAAATGTGATATTTATGTTCATATATTCATACTAAACCATATTATAAAATGTCAATGCATTGGAAATGTTAAAATATATTTTGAAATATTCGTTTTAAATAAACTTCAAACAATATTTGAATTTAAGTTATATTTATAAATAAAATTTTGAATAATATTTGAATTTAAATTTTATATTTATATCATTATTTTGTAGTATATATAGTTTATGTCATCTTTACATATTTTAAAGTTTTTAAATAAGCTATAATCATTCACTAAATGAACCTATGACATAACATAGAATGTTCTATGTTTAATTTGAGTGGTTGAGATGAGTTATCATTATCTTTCCCACTTAGAATTTTTTTCTTTTGTCCTTTTCATTATTTTTAACTAACCAACAAATTAATTAGAAATTAATAAAAATATATATATAATATTAATTTATTTGCATCATCCAATAAAATCAAAAGAATCCAAGTGACATAAATCATATCTTTTCTTTTATCATATAAAAAATAAATCAAACAAACATAATAATAATAAAGAAATTAAATTTTAAATCAATATATCAATATCTACATTACAATTCTTAATTCTTCTTAATTGTCTTAATAAATAGAATAATCATTTCTAAAAACTATAAACATAAATTCAGTGTTTTAATAAATTTTACTCAATAAATATTTGTTATAAAATCCTTCCACTCAATAATTTTTATATGTTTTAATCCCATTCCTATTATTTAATAAAATTTAAAACTATTATTAAATATTTAACTTTTAATACAATAATATTTATTTATTAAATTATGAAATTCAAATAAAAATAATTACACAAATGATTATATAAAACATTTCTCCAACTAATCAAAATGAAATGTTTATCCATTTTATTTTATATGGCATAAAGCACGACAGTCCATTGATTCCATAGACAAGTTTCAAAGTCCATGCACCACTCGAATTGATGTGATAACAACATACACTCTTCCATGATTCCACTAACCCAGTCTTCCACTAACCAAGTCTACAAAACCACTGAGAAGAATCTATGTTTCCAAATAATTGTGTGTGTTGAGAAAGTCCTTGATTTCCACTAAACCATATTCGTTACATATCACATAAAGCTGTGAAGTTTTTTTCTCATTGGTTATGCATAGGATTGATAATATTTAGTTATATTTTAATGCAATATAGATTATATTAATATATTCCTTACATATTACATAAAGTTATGAAATTTTTTTCTCATTGGTTATGTATAGGATTGATAATATTTAATTATATTTTAATGATATATTAATATGAGTGGTAAACTTTTCATTATTATGTGTTGGATTGTTTAATCATTGTTAATTGGAAAAGAGTTCAATTAATTTGTGATTAATTTTATTACTAAGTCCTTGGGCCGCCCAGCTGCAATTAATAAAAGTCTAACCCACCACCATTGTTATTAACTTTTTATAATATACACCACCCGCACAATATTCACTTTATTTGACGATGTGAAAGAAAAGGAATCTAAATAGTAACACGTGGAATCATGACCTAAGTGATTAAATATTATATATAGATTGGATTCTGAGGACGGCTGTTGACCAGCGAAGAATAGGGTTTCATCGAATGTAAAGCCTCTTCTGTGAGAGCGAGGACATAATCTACTAGT
>JASDQU010401502.1:0-10805 GCA_032191745.1 Picea mariana | reverse complement strand
ACACCTGCCAAATTGAGTTCTAAATGAAAAGGGGAAAGAGGGAAATCTAAAATAATTAGGAAACTAGGAAAAGAGGGAAAAATAAAAAGAAAAGGGAAACACAAGGGGAAAAGAAGAAAGTCAAACTTAGTAAGGTATCTAGCATTTAAGAACTTTCTGAATTAACTCAACTAGTAAATTGGTAATGGGGACACCTAGGAGCAATTCTAGGATTGAATTTAGGTGGGTGAGGGAAATAGGGGTAATTAATTAATTAAAGAAATTAATTTATGGAGGAATGAAGGGGATGGGTGACACTTGTACGGGGAGGATTTTAAGGAATTAATTTATTAAACATTAATTTAAATGGGATTTTGGGAAGGTAAAGGATTTCGAAAATCNAGCTCGGTGAGGAGTGGTAGCTCGGCCTTGCGAGGTGAGATGGGAGCTAGCTGATTCTCTAGTTAGTGTGTGTGGCCCCTTTGTGGCTTGGGGGGCTAAGGGGGAAGAAGAGTACCCCTAGCATTGGATGGGAGGTATCGGTGAAGTCTCGTCGGTCGACAAGAGGGATTTGCATGGAGCGCGTGAGACATCAACTCAGAGCGGTTGATCAGGCAATGCTACACTTTCTTTATTTTTTCATGGTAGATTGTAGTAGGATTTATGCTTTGGATCCATGTTTAATTGGGTAAGTAAATTGATTGTCTTAGAGTTCTAATTGATGAATGAATTTTTCCATAGCCTATAGCTCGATGATTGATTGATTCCCATGACCTTCGATTCCTGGCATGTCTTGACCGCCCTGTGGTGTATTGATTTGTGAAGATTGTGGTTGTTTTTTCCTTTCGTCCCTAGCTCATAATTCCTCGCCTGAGCAATCAGCCAGGATCCTGATCTACAGTCGTTGCTTCGATGTTAATAGACCTATGGATCTCAATGCCCTGTTTTTCTGTTCATGGATGATGAGCGAAGGACATTCTTGTCAGCCGTCTACCTCTGTTATTGTCCTTGGATGATTGTTTGAATTGCGCCATCTAGCAAAGACCTTTGCATATGTATTATCTTGCATCCTTGTTGGTTTTTCTCTGTGTTTTGACTGATAGAATCCCTGCGATCATTTCAATGACTTTCCCCATTGGATCCTTGCGTTTCTCTTACTGTTTTCTGCGTTGTATTGGTATTATGGAAATGCAAAAAGGAACTGATTTCATCTCTATATTTTTGCATTGGTATCCTGGAAATGGAAAAACGTTTTTATTTGTTATTCTTGTCTGCATTGTATTGGTATTCTAGCAATGGAAAAATGAATTGATTTCATGTCTGCATTTTTTTATTGGTATCCTGGAATGGAAAAACGTTTTTATTTGTTATTCTTGCCTGTGTTGTATTGGTATTCTAGCAATAGAAAAATGATTTGATTCCCTGTCTGCACTTTTATAATTGGTATCATGGAAATGGAAAAACATTTCTATGTTATTCATGTCTACATTGTATTGGTATCCTGGCAATGGAAAAACAAAATCATTTCCCTGTCTGTGTTTTTATAATTGGTATCCTGGTAAGGGAAGGGCGTTTTGGTCATTCCTGTATGCATTTTCATTTGGCATTCGGGTAATGAAAAAGGGAAACCACGATTTTTCCATTTAAAATGTGCCTGAGATTGTCATTGAAGTGCCCATGCTTTCGCTTTAAAAGTTGACAAAGATTGTCGTTGAAATGCCCACGTTTTTTTCTTTTAAAATTGACAGAGATTGTTGTTGAAATGCCCATGTTTTTTCTTTTAAAAGTTGACCGAGATTGTTGTTTAAATGCCCACGTTTTTTCTTTTAAAAGTTGACAGAGATTGTTGTTGAAATACCCACGTTTTTGCCTTTAAATTGATTTCCTGAGCTTGTTGTAAACGCCCACAATTTTGGCTATTAAATCGATTGCCTGAGCTTGCTGTAAATTCCCATGATTTTTTCCAATTAAATGTGACTGAGTTTGTTGTAAAGGCCCACAATTTTTTCCAATTAAATGTAACTGAGTTTGCTGTAAATAACCATGGATTTGCCCAAAAACGATTGACTGAGTTCGTCGTTGAAGGGACACGATTTTTCTATTTAGGATGTTGACTGCGTTGATTGTCGAATGACCACGAGTTGATCCTTCTGCAGTTGTTTTGTCTTCTTATTCTCCTTCAATTTGAGTGTATTTAACATTCTCACTGCCAAACATTAATTGCTACAACCATGTTATTGGTCAAATTAATTGCTATGTAACTGCCATGTTATTTGTCAGGCTAATTGCTACAACAATGTCAAAGGATAGTAGTTTCCTTCTTAATATTAATTTCCATGGCGATGTCAATTGCTACAGCAATGTTAACAGTTAATAGTTCCCTTCTTAATGTTACAAACAACTAATTATTTTTGGTATGGTTATATTAGATAGACGACATGTGTAATTTAAATGATTACAAGTGTTATATTGTATCATTTTACATTGATGTGGCTAATGTAGTTATATATTGTCATTTGATAGTTAGATTGTAATTTCATGGATTAACTTCGAATTACCCTTTTAGATGGTGATTAATGGTTAAATGAGTTTAAGAGTATTGCCCAAAGTATAGATTAATATTCCTAAATTAATTTGTAGTTAATGATTAAATCATAATGCAACATTGTCGAACTGATTCGTAATTGAGGTTATTTCGATTGAAATTAATGATTGATTGTAATGTAAAATTTTTGATTGATTCGAAGGTGATGATATTTAGATTGAAATTAATAGCTATGGTGTAAAGTAGAATGGTCTATTGGATTGTATTAATTTTTAATCAGTTGGTAATTTAAAGACTAAATTATAATTTAGACTTGCTAAATTTCGATGGATATTCAATGTCAAAAACAATTTGTAACTATTGACTAGTTTAGACTTGATGAATGGGTTGGGTGGTTGACGAAGCCATGACTCCCCTGGTAGTCGTCCTCTTGTGTCTCCTCGACCGTTTTTGTGGGATGTGGGTATGCTCTCCCTATCAGTATTTGTCTCCTAGTGCATTGGCATTTTCTAGAGTCCTTGGTCTAGATAGGATGTGTTGCACCAAGGTTATTGACACATCTATCACCAGGGAACGACATGATTCCTGATGAGGGGATCATGATGTGCCCTATTTGGATAGCAGCAAATGATAACTTGGTCGGAGTCAGTGCCTTCCGTGTGAGTGTTGTCGAGTGTTGTAAGTTTGTTTTTGCGCACGGGTTGAACGCCTTCATGTGTTTGGTTCATGCGCCTTGAGGTTCTAGTCTTTGTTCGTCAAGGTCGTTGTGTCGGGAGGGGGATGTTGTCCCTTGGCTTGTAGGCGGGGTCCTATTGCGTCAGGTGGGTAGTTGTTTCTCCTTGTCTTAATGCATGTTTTGCCCCATTTCTCATGTTCTAGTGCATTGATTCATAGATTTTTGTTGTATGGACTGCATGATTATGTTCATCATTAGTGGCAAGGTAAAATTTTGTCGTCATCGCCTTCTTTCCCTAAAAACAAAAAAAATAAAAATAAAAATTTGCAATTCTTCTTCACTTGTAGTCGTAATGAAGGGGTCGTTACAAGATCAGGGATGAGAATGAACAATTAAAAGAAGAAATCAAAATGCTCAAAGAAGTTAATCAAGAGCTCATTTAGGGGAAGAATCAAACAATGAGCTAGTCTTAAAAAAGGTACAAATTAAGGAAGCATGAGAATCCATAAGCAAAAAAGATAGAGGTAAAGGATACAAGACAATAACATAAGAGAGCTAAGAAGATATCCACATCTAATGTGGATCTCTTACTTAGAGAAGCAAGTGTCACCTAGAAAGAAGGAAGTAACAATTTGTTTTCATATTTTGATTTACATGAGGTCATGAAAAATAATGAGTCTTGGGGAAAATGTTAGTGCTTTGTTTTGTGAGATAAAAGCCTCTAAACTTAGCAACTTTTTGACCTTATATCTTCATTTTTTACATATTTACCATCTATCCTATAATAATAAACACTCTCCAAGGAACATTTAGGTAAATATTTATTTTGTTTTTAATTGTCTTAAATCAACATTTTAAAATAGCTAAATTTGCATTTTATCAGTTTTACCAGAAAAATTCAGTTCTTGTAATTTCTTGTTCATCGAGATATGTGCAGGTTGAGTTGGGAGAAATGAAGACTTGGGTTTTGTTCCTTGCCTTCATGGCAAGGAACGTGTCCTTCTGGGAATAGTAAATCAAATCATAAACATGTCGGTCAACGTGCCCACTTTGTTAAAAAATACCTTGTTTTAGCAGAAAAATCAACCAGATCTCAACCACGCATGATTTTGCATAATTTTTGGCACTCCAAAGGATGGATTCGAGATGACTAGATGGATAATATCAGATTTATATAGCTGGGTATAGGATCGATAGTATTTTAGTTTCATTTCATGATGTATATATACACATAAACATATGAAGACTTTGGGAGATAGAATCGGATTTCTAGTTTTGAATTTCATTGAAGCTATTGGTTTTCAAGAGACTCATTGAAGCTTTGTACCATCTTATTTCATTAATACATGAAACCATACTGAGTTATTTCAGTTGATAGTCCCTGAATGTACATTTTGAGGCTTGGAGGGCCCCCATTCTTCATCCTGTGCATCCTTGTTTTCTATGTACATTTGGTGTAGTTTTATTATTGGTATATACTCTCTTATTTCCTTTTCATTTTATTTTATGTATCAACTATTTATACCCATTAATAACTCTTTTTTTATATTCTAATCATTGTATTTATCTTTTGCTAATGGTTCATTGTTCATAATATTTAATTCACTGTTTATTTTTCATTGTTTTAATTTCTGGTTACAATAGTTTATTTTTTGTAGCATTAGTCCCATTTTTATGAAGGTTTTATTTATTTTTAAACACTAAAAATTGATTTTGTTGATGGGAGTCAAGATTGAGGAGTTTTTTATCCCTCGAGATGTTCCAGGATGTTGTTGTAATGATGTCAAGGCACCTAGGGGATAAGACTTAGAGTGAATCTTAAATCCATGCTTGCACTCAAAGAAAATTACGCAAAATTTTGTAAGGTTCTCTCTCTCTCTCTCTCTCTCTCTCTCTCTCTCTCTATTTAAAACTCTCGGCCCTCAAACATTCTCATCTCATATAATAAAAACTATTATCCACCAGAGCTATATGTCGATGAGTGTTTCATACATTCAAATTTAAAATATGAGTGAAGTGGTGAATTAGAAGAACAACAAGATAAACATATGAGGCACTATAAAGAATGAATCTCATAGCTTATGGAATTGGAATAATGTGTTGAACAATTAAGAATTCAATAGTTCTAACACATACAATAGATCATTAAAACATGTTGCAAACAACAAAAATCTTCATATATTTAAATAGATGGAGGTACCCTCTGTATATCATTCAAACATATGAAGAAATGACAAGATATTGGTCATTTTTTAAGAGGAAATGACTTCTATGCCATAGCCATACACCACACATTTACACTGAATATGTTGTATAACATGTTGCTTGAGATTTTATTAATGGGGATTTGATACAAGAAGACAAATGAGAAGGGTGTATTTTACAAGAGCACATGCAAAAAAACAAGAATTATAGACTAAAACATAACACGGGGAATGATTCTCATGAATCCTATTGCCTTTACTATTTGATTGTTCTTGAGGGTTGTGATCAAACATCTCTGATTGTAATAAACTCTTAAATTCCCCAAAGTGTCAACCTTGAGAATGATCTCTTCATCTTGCTTTATAGATGTCTTCATTCATGAGAAAACCATTTATTTAGACCAATATTACTTCTTGAAATTGGATACATCTTTTTGCAGTTTCTTGATACCGCTTCGGGTTTTTCAACTGATTTTACCTAGTAAAAACAATTTTTACCCCCAAAGTTGACTTGTTGAGTTTTCTAGAGGAGTGTTATTTTTTTCCAATTGAGCTTTTGTCTAGATCTTCATGAGTGGATTAATTGATTCCCAATGGTGCACTGATTGTTTTTTACCTTGATAAGTGGGAGAGAAGGTTAGTCGTTTCTTCTATGTTGACAACACCCAATGAAACATAGAACAATTGACCAATCCTTGGAATATTATGCCTCAATATTTTCCAGTGCACTTGTCAGATTGGAAGTTGCACTTTAGGGTGGATTATCGGATGTCCCTCAGCTATCAAATAAGATCTAATGATACCAAAGAAGGACATTCCCTCCTTCGTGAAGTGAAAAACACACTCTCCAGACGTCTGTAGCCAGGATGGATGATATCTCTATCCTAATGGGAGAGACTAAGCATGTCAGTCATCTTCTATGACACATGGCATCTAAGTAATTTACATTCAGAAGCTAAATCACTCATATATTGGTTTCTTCTAATCTTTTGGTTTTCTATTCTAAGAGATTGGCATGTGCTTATGGATATAGTTGATGGAGAAAAATGATTCACTACACCCGGTGTGATATTTTGAGATATGTGGCTTGTGTGGGTATGTCTGTATGAGCAATGATTATTGTCCTCTATCATTTGTAGGTAACAATATGATGATCGGTGAAAGGAGCTAGACATGAGGATAAAATTCTTGTTTTATACTGTCCTATTCCTAATTGATTTGGTGTGGCAGTATTATATCCCTCACCCTTTTTAAATATTCTACCTTGTGTCTTTTTATAAACACGCATCATCTTCCCAGTGGATAATTTATTTTGAAATTTTGGGAGAAGGCATGAAATTTTGAGTGATGGCATACTGACATCATCATGATCCCACAAACACATGGGAGTTTCATATTAGTCCATGTCAATGCTTAGGTGGATCTGGGATCAGCCTACATGTAGTTGAGTTTGATATATTGTTCAAAGTCTCCAATGGGACCTCTATGTATTGGTGGAAATATTGGACTCCCTCTGAAGGGTGCCCTATTGGCATGCTATGATATCATTGATCTTTCCAGGTGTCCTAGGTGAACCATTGCATCGGCCCCATGTGTCGCTGAATGAGAGGACATGTGTGAACTGATTGGGTTGACAAGCAGCTAGGAAAAATTGGAATACTACCGTCGCAGCCCAAGAGGAGTGGTTTTACCCTCTATGCTCTTGTAAGGTGACACCACTAAAATCTCAACACGTGGCTCTTAAAATTGTTGTTGCACCCCTTATGTGTGTTATCTACCTTGCAAATTCACGATGTGACAATGATCACCTGTTGTAGATTTGGCTCAGTTGCAACCGTCGGATGATCGGGACCACATATCTACTAGCGCTTGGTTCTTAGACCCTGATCTCATGATATGGCCTTTATCTAGAAAGGGCTTAAGCCTTTCAAGAGTGCAATTAGCCCTACTTTTAACTCCCGATAAGCACCTAGGTTATTGAAACTTAGCCTTGGGCCCTTATGGAATCATTTTTATGTTGATTTCTCTAGGGCACTTGACAATGTGCTAGATCTTTCAGTCCAGGAGTTCTATAAACTCACCTTCAACTTATATTTTTTCCAATATCATCCTTATAATCTCGATCAATGTGCACATTTATGATAGGGGTTAAAATTGGTACTAACAAAGTCAATGAAGTATTGTTGCAAATATTTAAGCCACCCAACAGAGTAGGATAAAGACACTACAACCTAAGCCTTCTACCCATGAGACACTAATGGATACTTGATCAAATAATCAGATCTGAGTGAGTTGTGTGCTTGTGTGATTATATTTTCTTCTTTAACCAATAACCTACATCAATGAAAAGAGCAATGTTATGTGGGCCTTTCTCAAGGCATATTTCACCTCACAACTTGATAGTATACATGTGTAAGATTTTGTATTCTAGGTTGAGAAGATTAGTTAATTTTTTGTTGGATTGATTAATTAAAATTTTGATTTACATTGCAATAGTTTAAGTATAGATGACATTTATTTTTTAAGGAATTAGATTTAATTCAAGTCTGTTCATTTTTCATATGTGTTAGAACCTTCTTTCAAAACCTTTAACCTCACTAGTTGACAAAGTAATGACATATTTTACTTTGTAGCTTGATTTTCTACAAGTGGAACAATTATAACCTAAGGTTGAAAGAATTATATTTTATTTGAAGATTTAAAGAGTAGGTTAGACTGCACTTCCTAAATTAGTTGATGATTGCTTTCAAGATTGGATTTCCTTCTTAGTCTGTATTTTGAAGCTAGTCCTCTCACATACAATGATTGTTCCTCACAAGTCTATTGACCCTGGATTGACATGATAAGTGTACTTTTTATGCAATTAAATTAGGCTAACAACATTTTCCATATTTTCCAGCATCATGATTTGGCAGTTTTTCAGGTAGTTCTTCATTAAGTCTCATCTCAGGAGTTTCAACATGAAGACTTGGAGATGATACAAATTTATGTTGTAGCTTTGGTATTATTGTTTGGACTTATGATTGAGGGGGGAAATGTTATCTTCTGACTCTTATACAATCATGAAGTCCTAGTATACCACCTAACGTATCTCACATTTAAGGATATAGTTTTTATCCTAAGTATGTTTCTAGATTACTACTTTGCCTCGTCCTACCTCATCTCCCAATGAGGTGTCAATGTGAGAGAAATTGAGGTGGTTTCAATCATGTATTATATATTTTTATCATTGAAATGAATACAAATGAGTGAGTTATTATGGCTTGAGGCCTTTTTTGCCAAACTTTTTGTCTCTTGTCTTTCTTGTGCTCTATATTTTATCAACAATACAATCCAAAGGCTATGTTAGATACATTAGTTTATTCCCTTGAGAAATGTGTATGGTCACCTTCTACTTTGCATGGAGGTGAACCCAAATGCTAGCTACTAATCCTTTGAATCCTACTCTTTCTAT
Source organism: Picea mariana (assembly GCA_032191745.1). NCBI lineage: Eukaryota > Viridiplantae > Streptophyta > Pinopsida > Pinales > Pinaceae > Picea > Picea mariana. Next base: position 1,947 of record JASDQU010401502.1, on the reverse strand, counting down.
TCATAAAATTTCTATGAGCACTATGCATGAGTCTAGTGATATGAAATCAGCTAAAGAATCTATCAATGTTATATATACTCAACATACTAATAATATTAAGCATGATGAATAAATTTTTATGGAAATAAGTCTTGGATTACATGTTCCTGATTCTGGTCCTGAAAATATTGTTGAAAATGTGGAATATGTTTCTATTGACCCGCACATATTTTTTAAGACGTTGTTATTGATCCCACACACATTGAATAGAATGATACTACTAATTATATACAAAATGTTGAAGAATATATATTTTTTGTTGTATATCCCGTTATGACTAATCCTTCTAGGGAATTAGTTGATAAAATTGCTACCAAACCAGTTGTTAAAAATGACTTGGAAATTTCCATAGAACTCTTCAATGAAATTATGGAAATAGTCATGAATCCAAAGGATAAAATAATTACTCAAATATCCACAAAGATCCTAGATGAACTTGTTCATTCTACTAGTGATCTTGTAGATTGGATGGAGGTTGACCCAATAATGACTATAGAAGAATCCATAACTATGAAGCTTATTGGTAAATCAACTACTATCCAAGAGGCTAATCAATCATGTAAACAACCTTAAAAAAAAATTGTGCCTACTATCCAGTCAATTAGGATACAAACAAAGGTAGAGGATGCCAGTTTTCTTGAAGTTATCAGGATAATGAAAGAAGTTGTTAAGTGGAAAAAATCAAAAAAATCTATTGACCATGGATTAGTCCCATTGAAAATGTATAAGCGTACAATCAAAACTCAGATGGATCAACTATATGAATTTTATGTTGTTGAAAGAGTCAGGTGGTATTGTTGGAAAGGAGATCGAAAGAGACTCCTTGAATTAAATGAAAATATAGTAAATCTTACCAAGGAGAAAAAGAAACTAAGGAATATGACTCAAGCAATATTAAGTTTTCAAATCCCTTCTCTAGTTTATTTTGTATATTTGAAAGAAAAAAATCGATATTCAAACTAAAGGTCTTAGTCAAAGGGAAACCCATCATTTTTTTAGACAATCGAATCACATTTGGAAGCATTTGAGGCTAGTAGCTCCGATGATCAGAATTTTTTTATTGTTGATTAATTGGTTTGGTTGTCATTGATGTCAAACCTTGAAGCAATTTCAGTAGAAAATTTCGGTAGCCCCATAAGTGTGGATAATGGACCTATGTTTGTTTGAGGAACAATATAATTAAGATTGGTGAATTTGAAAGAAAGACTAACAGAGAAGGATATTATATCTCATGTTGTTTCCGAGGATATGTGGTACATCACGTAGTTCCTCGAGCTTGAAGGGATATGGATTAGTGAAGTTGGAGAACCCTCATGATTTATCTAGAAGCCCCTAGAAAGTCAAAAAAGTCAAGTATTCTAGAAGCTCCTAGAAGAAGTTTACTAGTCAAAGTGGTTGTAACTAGGAGTTAATCATGGGTAAAGTTGTTGTAATAAGAAAATAATTAAAAATAAATTGGTTGCAACAAGAAGTAGTGAGTTTAATATTTATGGTAAAGCGGTTGCAAGTGGGTAAAGTAATTGAAAGTGGGTTATCCCTAAAAGAGGGAAGTTGGTTAAAAATGCTAAAAGATAACCCCTAAAGGAATCTACTTGGAGAGTATAAATAAGAGAGCAAGGGTCTCCCATTAGCACCTAATTTAGCACATTGAATATCTATTTTGTGAAATGTTATGGGAAGGTATCATTGAAAAATCTAAATCAGTGAGTCTAAAGCAGTGATGTAACGACCCCCTTCGTTACGTCTATGAACGGTGAAGTGCAATAGGAAATAACAAATAAGAAATTAACAACATCACCTAATACATATAAATGAAAACCCATGACATCATAAATACGGTGACACATGATCAGAATATAAACAAACTCTACCATATCGTTGCAGATCGAAATTGCAACCATAATGCCG
>JASDQU010401496.1:0-10767 GCA_032191745.1 Picea mariana | reverse complement strand
AAAAAAAAAAAAAAACATATTTCAACTCTCATGCGAGCTAGCTGGAGCGGGAGAATTTCAATGTCAGAGTAGAGAAGGATGGAACATAGAGGAGGAGGAGGAAACACAGAGGAGAAGGAGAGGAGGTGAGGGCACACGGAGGAGGTGAGGGCACACAGAGGAGAAAGAGAGGAGGTGAGGGTATGAAGAGGAGGTTAGGGCATGCAGAGGAGATAGGTCACACAAAGAGGAGGAGAAGGAGGTTAGGGTAGAGAGGAGGGTACATGGAGAAGGAGAAGGAGAAGGAGTTTGAGGGCAGAGAGGAGGGAACACAAGGAGAAGGAGAAGAAGAAGGAGGTTGAGGAGAAGGAGAAGGAGGTCAAGGGTAGAGAAGAGGGCACGTGGAGGAGGAGAAGGAGGTCGACCTGGATGCAAGGAGAAGGAGAAGGAGGTTTAGGGAAGCGTGGATAAGTTAGGGATTGAGGGAATGCTGGATAGAGGAGGAGGAGGGAACACCATTTGAAACCTGTGTGCGAGGAGAAGGAGGTCGACAATCAATTCAACATGGTATTATTTCGCTTCTTTTAAGTTTTCTGGTATTTTTATCTTGAAACATGCCATGAACATGTTCACATTATCCATTTTATATTTAAATCTTGGGATCATTAGTATCCCATTCATTACTATAAATTCTCAAGGTTTTTCCACACATCTTACAAACCACTACTAAAATAGAGGGAACCCAACACCATCAATGAAGAAAAAAAATTAAATAAATGACAATGAGAGAGTTGTGACCATATGTCAACTAATTTGTCCCTTTAAAAAGACTTCATTGATGTGCAAGGGAGCAATATGTCTGTGAGAAAAAACCAAACTTCTACCCCCCCCCACATACATTTAATAAGGTGTGTGGGATAAACACACCCTCAAAACAACAAAAAAGTCACAAGAAGATACCTAAAACCCTAGTATCATTCTTAGAGATTAATGTAAAGGCTTTGAGACAACACCTTAGGCCTATGAACCGCTACCAAAATAAAGGGCACCCAACACCATTGATGAGGTAAAAAAAATAAACTACAATTCAATTCTATTATTTCAATCCTTAAAGATTATGCTCACCACCCCCATCAATATCTCTTTTGTGTGGAGAATGTTAGGGCCAAACTCCACTCATGCAAATAAGACTTAAAAAACTATAAATGAATTAAAATTCAACTTTAGGTTTGGCATAGTACTCATGTAGACAAAACCATAAAGGGAAAATATTGCATGATCATGCAGACCCAAAATGCTTTATAGCACCCAACTAATTTCTCCCTCAAATTTGAGATTCAAATTCCACCACTTGTCCTTTTGAAGCTTCCATATTGTGATCATCAATACCACATAGTTGGATATGATTAGTCCACACATCCATTAAGTCAACCTTGATATTGTTAGTGTGGTAGTATGACACTTTCTAGGATTTTTATATGCACCTATAGTCTCTATTTACTAATCACGTCAATGTTTTATCTTCACCCACTATGCATATGTTCCATCCTTGTCTCATCTTGAATGAACACCATGTAGGGAAATCTTGTGCTTTTAATTATATTTCATCCCATTTGTATTCCATGTCTCATCCCTTCAATTATACATTGCTTTTTCTTGGACCTAAAACATTATAGAATTTGATTTTGGTTCGAGGTCAAGTCAGTGGGAAGTGTTGCACAACTAGACAACACAAGAATCTCACTCCACCCATTCTAGTATTGGACCAAAAATATCATAAAATGCATGTTAAAACTTTATGCAAATATATGAATTGTGTATACACAATGACACTAAGATCATTGTATTTTTTGACATCACAATAATTGTGTCCCAAAGAAACTAAATTAGTTTCCATACAAACAAGTTTCTTAAGAGAAACATGTTAAAGTATAGCCCCTAAGAGTTATCCAAGTTATTTGCAAGAATGTGATCCTCAATATTATCCTCTTCATGCACATTTATTTATTCATGTTCCTCTCAATCTACTATTGGTGCACAATGATGCATGTGCTAGAGTTTTCAGTCCATACCTCGATGAGGAATTTTTTTATGAGATACCTCTAAATTTAAAAGTATGGAAAATATATAATAGAGTCAAGAAACAATAAATAATATGAGCTTACTGTGGCTTAGGTAATAGAAGATTGAAACAATTCTATTTCCTTTCTTTTGGATATGGCAACTAGGGGCATTTATTAGAACACCTTAACTAGGTGTGTTTATTATGAATAATTGTTTACCAATTTATCTTATATAAATGGTAATCTGTGCTCATAGATGGTATGAATTGTCCATACAAAAGGACAGTAAGATTGTCATATTTCTTGACATCAAAATGATCATGGCCCATAGAAATTTAAGTAGTTTCCACACAAACAAGCTTCTTAAGAGAAACATGTTGAAGTATAGCCCCTAAAAGTTATCCAATTTATCTGCAAGAATGTGATCCTCAATATTATCCTCTTCATCCATGTCAATTTCTTCATGTTCCTCTCAATCTATTATTGGTGCACAATGCTGCATGTGCTAGAGTTTTTGAACCATAGCTTGACCAAGGAAAATTTTAGGAGCTACCTCTAAATTTAAAAATATAGAAAAACGATTAATAGAATCAAGAATCAAGAAACAAGAAACAAAATGAGCTTACTATGGCTTAGGTAATAGAATCATGAAACAATGATCGAGTGATACAAAATAAGATGAAAGATAGCCTATTGATAACAATATTTTTTCATTGGGACCATAAAGCTCAATAATTATATCAAACCCTTTTATTGATGTTTCAATTACACAAAACCTTATATGTTTGATACTTATGCAAAAATAATTAGATTTCACTCTTGGACACCAATTTGACTTTATTTTGGTATTTTGACTACAGTTGGTAATTTTAGAACCAATTCTACTATCATTGTCATGAGAGGAATATTAAAGGAGCTAGAGCACAATGATTAAAGAAAAAAATTATGAGTGAATGCGAGTAATGTGAAATTATAAAACCATGATGAGAACATAAGTTCCTAATAAAAATGGAGTTACCTTTGATGTCTCGAGGAAGATAAAATAAAATAGGACAATATAGTTATAATGTTAATAAAATAGTCTTGCTTTTTCTCACTTGCAGCCTAACATGTGGTTTCTTTTTGACCACCATGGTTTAGTTGGTTTCATCAACCTTATGGACTTGAGGAGCTAGAGGAGGTTGGGTTTACACATTAACTTTCGTAACATACAATGTACAATCTTTTTTCTGTGATCTGTAAGAAAGTATTCAAAATATCAATATACAGAAACACAAAACATACTGTTGTAGAGTACTAGTTAACTATTGTCGAAATTTCAGCTATATGTGCCCTATTATTTTACACATTATGTATTAGTTTTCATATTTCCAATTTGTTGTTGTGAGTTTCTACAAGTTTCTATTTATGCTCATTACATCATATCAAATGTAAGTCAATTCTATCCCCCTAGCCTCCTTGGGAATTATATAAAAGTTCCACGATGCCAATCGGAGGCATCTCTTCTTGCTTGTAGGTTGTTTCCTCCAAATTTCAAATTGCCTATAAGAAGCATATTCAATTTCATATATCCTATAGTAGAAGGAAACAAGAAAAATAACAATAAATGTCTTTCTGGAAAGATATTGTTAGCTATGGTGGTGATTCTCCTTGCAAGTAGTACATCTTGAGAAAATTGTCTATGAAGGTCATTCTCAAAGTTGTTCAACACCCAATTGCATAAGTTTGCTACAAGTATGCCAATTCTAAAGGGGATTCCTAAACACCTTATAATATATCCTATCTAAATAACTTCCCATTTTTTAACAAGCTAGTTAGGGAATTCATCCTACCAAATAATAAGGGCCTCTGCCTTTTCCTTTCTGACCACTGCACATGTTGTCCTAGTGAAGATATGCAAACACTACATCATTCCTTCTATGTTTGAGTTCAAGTTTGACAACAATGTTGTTTGCAAGATGCACATTAAGCAGTTGTTCTCCATTAAGAATGAGAAATCCTCTAATCCACCCTTGGAACCACTCTTCAAGATGAAACTATATGCAACTATATGCAACTTTAAGAAAAAAATGCAACTTATGCAACTATATGCAACTATGCAAATATGCAACTTATCCAACTATGCAACTATGCAACTATATGCAACTTTATGCAACAATGCAACTTATGCAACTATATGCAACTATGCAAATATATGCAAATATGCAACTTATCCAACTATGCAATTATGCAACTATATGCAACTTTATGCAACAATGCAACTTATGCAACTATATTGCAACTATATTGCAACAATTTCGTATGCAGTTATGAAAATATGAAACTATATGCAACTATGCCACATGCAACTTATGCAACTTTATGGAACTTATGCAAGTATATGCAAGTATATGCAAGTATATGCAAGTTATGCAACTTTATGCAAATATATGCAAAATATGCAACTTTATGAGAATTCCTCTAATCCACCCTTGGAACCACTCTTCAAGATGCAACTATATGCAACTATATGAAACTATGCAACTATATGCAACTTTATGCAAAAAATGCAACTTATGCAACTATATGCAACTATATAACAACTATATGCAACTATATGCAAATATGCAACTTATCCAACTATGCAACTATATGCAACTTTATGCAACAATTCAACTTATGCAACTATATTGCAACTATATGCAACTATGCAACATACAACTTATGCAACTTTATGGAACTTATGAAACTTTATGCAACTATATGCAAGTATGAAACTATATGCAACTTTATGCAACAATGCAACTTATGCAACTAAATGAAACTATATGCAACTGTTTTGGTACAAAAAACGTATATTGGCACGATAACTTATATTCTTGTTTTAACGAGTGTAGGTACCACCAAATAGGTATCTGTCGAATCTATCTTCCTCGAGTGATGATCAAGATATACTAAGAGAGGTTGAAAGTGAGACGTGTTGTACTAGATCTACCGGTTCTAGATCAACTAGATCTTAAAAGGTAAGGAAAATATTTCATAAATGCATGCAATTTTTTATTGCCAACGGAGGGTGATGTAATTATGATGTTGAGAGCATAGGTGACATTGAGTTTCCCTTGAGTTATAAACATCTAGTGCAACGATGGGCACCTAAGGAGCTACCTAAAGTGGACACAGATTTCTTCATCAGTGGGAGGATGTATCGCATTGCTCCTTCATCCTTACATGGATTGGGGTTATTTTCCATGGATGGCATAAAGGTCGGCTGTGGCACTGTAACTGAATTGATGGAGTATGTCGGACCATTATACAAATACAATCACTGGTTGATGCTGATCTGATATATGCGAAGTATGTAGAGATACGGAGTTGCCACAAATTATATACAACTAGTAGATAACAATCAAAATAAAGGGGAAACTATGTATATTGATGGAAGGTCAAAAGATACTGAAAACATTGTGGGCTTTATAAATAGTACATGACCAGTGGAAACAACTAAGAAACTGGATTACATATTTGAGGGACACAAAGGAAATCATATATTTGTATGTGCAACAAAAACAATAGTTCCAGGTGAAGAGTTGTTGATTGATTACAACTTAAATCGAATAGATGGAGGGGGTACAACTATGGGGGTAAATATCTTACATACCATTCAACTCAACCTTTGATCAATCATTGTTGCAATTTATCATTGCAATATTTCGATTTTTTATTGCATATATTTCATTTTTCATAACTCTTGTTGATTAATTTATTGTGTCAACATCTATCTAGGGTGACCGTGAGATATCGCATGCTACATCTGTCCAGGGTGACTGTGGAAAGGCACCCACTGTGCCTCAGCAGGTAAATGTTAAATACAGTAACAACTTATGACTACAACAACTAAATTTTAGAAATTTCATTATTTATTTATTTATTTTTATTTTTTTTCAGATATTACTGCAATATTTCATTTTTTTAATGTTACAGTTGAATTTCATAACTTTTATTGATTGATTTATTGTGTCAGCATCTGTCTAGGGTGACCATGGCAGAAAATCACCTGCTACATCTGTCTAGGGTGACTGTGGAAAGACACCCACTGTGCCTCACTAGGTAAATGTTAAATACAGTAACAACTTATGACTACAACAACTAAATTTCTGAAATTTCATTATTTTTTTTTTCTGATATTACTCCAATATTTCATTTTTTAAATGTTACAGGTGAATTTCATAACTTTTGTTGATTGATTTATTGTGTCAACTTCTGTCCAGGGTGATTGTGTCCGAAAATCACCCGCTACATCTGTCCAGGGTGACTGTGGAAAGACACCCGCTGTGTCTCACCAGGTAAATGTTAAATACAGTAACAACTTAAGACTACAACAACTAAATTTCTGAAATTTTGTTATTGTTTTTCTGATAGTACTGCAATATTTCATTTTTTTAATGTTACAGGTGAATTTCATAACTTTTGTTGATTGATTTATTGTGTCAACATCTGTCCAGGGTGACCATGTCTGAAAATCACCCGCTACACCTGTCCAGGGTGACCATGGAAAGGAACCCGTTGTGCCTCACCAGGTAAATGTTAAATACAGTAACAACTTATAACTACAACAACTAAATTTCTCAATGCTAAAGTTCATCTCATTAATTTTATTCATCAATGTATGTGGCATGGTCAATGTGGGAAGGCTCCCACTGAGGATATTGATGAGGATGAAATATTTTATTCGACTGACCCAATGAAAACTGTAACGAAGGCCTTGGAGAAGGCTAACATAGAATATCTGGGTTTGCTTAGCGAAAGACCCCTGACACAGGAGGACAGGGCAAGAATTGTAGAACTACAAAATACAATAACTAATTTTGGGGTAAGTGGCATCTTCACATATTTTTATCAGCTATGACAATTTCATATTCATTTTTTTGTTTTATATTTTGTATATGATCTGATAAAGTAAATTTTTCCGTTTGTAGGAGTTTTTAAACCCCGTGTGTCGAGAACCTGTTGATCCTGCAACTGCTATAGGTAGCAGTGATGGTCCAATGCAAAAACAATGTCGACATAGCAAAGTGCAAGTGAGGCTTTTTGAGCCTCCTGAGGTTCCCCTCGAATCCATTGATGAGCGAAATGATTTTGACCGGCATGACACACCGAAGCATGATAAGCCAGAGCCTGGGACTCCACATGACTCTAGAGAGGAACATATTGTAGATGGAGAGGAAACTATTATGCATGAATCAAAACGAATTAAAAACACCGAATCACTAGATGTCACCTTTCTGGTGGATGACGCATGTGTTCTGATGAAGATTTAGAAGATTGCAGGTAATTGCTAATTAATTGATTCATTTTTTTCATGAAATTGAAATGGACATTTGTTGAGATTATTATAAATTAATGATAACATGTTTCTGTAGGAAAAAATGTTTTCTATAGAAACTTAAATGAAAAAGCATTGGAGTTATTTGGCCCCACCATTCACACACGGTGGAATGGCCAAGATATAAAAAATAAAGATGATTTAATAGACCACATGGTAAACTTGTTCGGCAACACTTTCAACAAGAAAGTGGTTACAAAGTTAGCCGATGAGAATTTAAAATATACCAAGGCCCAATATAGGGAGAAATTGCAATTAGACCTCAAGCACGAGTGCCCTCCCATGGTTCTAGAGAAAGAGTGGAAGGCCCTGATAGAGGATGCAAAGGAGAAATTGTTTAAAAAACAAGGAAGACATCCATGAGTTGGTCAAGAAAGGTACAACGCATGTCATATTATCAGTGAAATATGATCATTTATGTTTTTTCTTTCCTATTTTAAGTAACAATTCCGATATCTATTTTTTTTCAAAAATTCCATATGTAGGCTACCGGGCACCTCCAAAGCAACCAAGGTCAGAGTGGAACATGAGCAGCATAAACTAGGCCAGGGTGGCTATGGAAAACTAAAATCCCGAATAGTAATATGTAAATGATTAACTGTGGTTAATATTTATTTAATAGTAGCAAACAAATATATGTTTTTGTTATTGTTATTTTTAATGGTGTTATGCATTGCAGTTAAATATGTTCGACACTGCTTCCAACGAGGAGGACCTAAAGCTTGGTTACAAGCATGGTTTTAAAAGTGTGATTAAATATAGAAAAATCTTGGGCCAGACTCCTATCTCCCCAACCACGCAGGTAAATCAAATGAATAAGGAAACTGTAGTAGCATGCTTGTAAAGTCTATTCATATTTTATTATATCACCCTTAACTAAGTATTTATGTTTGTTTTCAAGAAACAGTGCTACCGCAACAGTGAATCTAGCGGTATTCAACATACACCACGCCATACAAGAGTGCACATGTCCAATGATAGTGGAGAGCAGAGTACCCATTCCGGTATGTATGCTTCAAAATTAGAAATATTTACTGTGATTGTAGATATTTATTTCCTGACTTATACTTATATATTATCTTCTCAAAATTGAAGAGCATGTAGCTCAGGAGGGTGAACTGTGAGAGGAACCAATACTTGGACAAGAAATTAACGCACCAACTGTCACATCTACACAGACAGGTAAAGAGAAATAGTGTAATGTTTTTTTTTTGACGAAAACGGTTATGTTGCATTAAGCGGCATTCTGGCCAGCCAGAATCAAAGAGTTACAAATATGAAGAAGATTGGTGACCTCTAACAGTGCTGCCAACCTTCTTGTGAATGTCTTGGGAGACCAATCCCCTCTGCTCCTTGAGCTAATTCGATGATATGACAAAGATTGCGTACATGAGTAAATTCTCACAAACTGTGAGCATAGAAAAAGACAGAAGAAAAGCATTATACCAAGGGGGCTGAAGTTTTCCCCTTAATGTAGGGGTCCAACTTTTTCTGAGAACCTAAAGAAATGTTGGAGGCTGCCTCCTTTTCTCTGCGCGCTTTGTTGGTCCTTCGCCCTCGGGTTAGGGGTGGGGACGGGGCTGAATTGTCTTTAGGTTCAGAAGTTCCCCCAGAGCCGCTAGAGGGGACTGTAACAACCAGGGATGCATGGGCAGAGGGTTCCGGATCTGAAGCCAAAACTTCTCTTGCTGCTACTGAATCTGGGGGGGTGGATTCCGGAATGCTTTCGTCTGCTGGAGGATCTTCCTTGACTGCTGTTGCTTCTGGATCTGGGGCTTCATCTTCCTTCAGCGCATCAAAACTGTTTTTATTTTCTAGAGTTGCCTCTGCTGAATAAGTGGCCTTCGGGGCCTGCGATTGTGGATCCTTTCGCTTTGACTGCCTTCGTTGGTTAGAAACTGGATGAAAATCATCTTCTTTGACTGGTCCCGGTTCTTCAGAGGCTTTGGGGCAGTTCCTTGCGAAGTGACCGTAAGCATGGCACCGGAGCCACTTAAAGGGAATCTGCTCGTAGTCCAGCTCTTGGATATGGCACCATTCCCCCAAGGAGAGCTTAATGGCTTCTGGAAGACCTTTCTCGAGGTTAACCTCAACGCAAATGTGAGCGCAGGTATATTGGTCCCCTTTCGGCTCCGCGCTATCCAGGAATCGTCCAAGCTTATTCCCAATGTCCTCCAGAGAACTTGTCCCCCAGAGATGCAAGGGAAGGTGAGGCAGCCTAACCCAAATAGGAGCTGCGGTGATATCGACTTCGGGGTTGAAGTCAAGAGTCCAGGGGGCTAAGAACAGTCCTCTCGACCCCATTAAATAGGGTCTAGATCTGAAAACTAGGTCACGGTCCTCTTTGGTCAAGAAACTGAAGACAAAAAAACCCCTGCCTACTGCGATCAGAGAAGCTGTTCCCTTTATCAACGATTTCCAGTGATCATCCATCCATGCCTCCACCGTTTTCGGGCTAGGCCATAACCCCGTAAACTTTTTGATGAGGGACTTTTCTGCCAGAAGGAGGGCAAGAGAGCAAGGCTGCTCTGGAGAAAGTTCTAGAGAAGGGATCTCCTCCATCTTCTTGACAAACTTAGATGAGAGAGAAGGCTTGGATTTGGGTCCTGCCGAATGGACTAACCCTTTGAATGCTTCCAAAGGGTCTTTTCCCCTCTCGGAAATCGGATCTGGGGCCATCGTAGCCGACCTCCAGCAACAAGAAGACAATCCGCATGCAAAAACGCGTATCCCCCTGAACGGCTGCTGTAACAGGCCAAGACCATGCGTTGAAACACCGAGTCCACGCACTGAAACACCGATCCATTGTTACTTAGGCCACGTAGGAGGAGCCGAATCGCGGATTTGTATGCACAGGGTCGAAAAGGGGGTCGCGACCTTCAGACCTTCAAACACCTCCCTTGAGCCAGATCTGTGTGCTGGCAGCGAGGGCATCCAATACAAAGATCTGGAGCACGAATTCGGGGTGCCGGTCAAGCTAAGCCTGGCCGCCGAGAGGGTCGAGGCTGCCTGTGCGCGTGGCTAGGGTTCGCCTCCATTTGAAAAGGTGAGTGGGCTTGGCCCGGAAACGGTTAAACTCTCACAGCGAGCCACGCCCTCGCTCGATATTGAGCACAGGACCTGTTCGTCTTAACGAGAGTGACCTTACCACTACGCCGCCTCCACTGACCTTGAGAAATAGTGTAATGTTAATCAAAACAATGAATTAGTTATTTCGATTATATTTTAACATATTGATATGATCATTTTCGTTGTTGTAGTTCATGACCCTGAACAGATGCCTCGACGCCCTTCTCAGTGACATACCAGAAGTATGGTACATGAGCGCATGGAAACACAAACAATAGAAGGATAGGGCACACA
>JASDQU010401489.1:0-10805 GCA_032191745.1 Picea mariana | reverse complement strand
ATTATCTTTTATGGCTTCAACCTTGAGTTAGCTTCAATTGTTTACCAAATATTCCATAAGGAATATAAACATGCATCTTTGTTATGCATCCATATTATTTATCCATGCATATCGCTTGTTTTGTTAACTTACATACATGATGCACTTAACCACATGCATAATCATAAGCCTATGTGTACCTACCATAGGCATTTTTGCAGCTCACATACATATTTACCTTAAAATAATTTAACTCATGATTGTTCACAATTTTTCTCATGCGGTCCTCAAAGGCATAATCATTTTTCCTCTTATCATGACAAAAGAGAATCCTTTCTCATTTACTCTTTCATCTATTTATACTATCATTTCCTAAGGGAATGGAATGCATTCCCCTTAAGCTATTATTCAAAACATAACTTTCATGACTCTTCAGAATAGATTCAACCATGCATCCATGGTATTCATTCAATATGGGCAAGTGCAATTCCTTCCTTACATTTCACTCATACATAATACATGTGAATTATTTGCACGTTTAACATCATTCATTCATATATATTTGGTCTTAAAATCAGTCCTTATATCAAGAAACCTTACGATACATTAAATCTGTGCACTTACGCATAAATAAACATAGCTAAACATTCATCGTACAAGATCACTGCTTACACCTATTCCATGTCACTCATACACATAGACATATCAGACTTCCAGATCCTTCTCTCAAGGATCTTCCAATCATTCTTATGATAAGTCTCATAGAGATACTCATCATTGAGTTTCTCTATCTTTACTGAGATCTTGCATTCATTCACATGATATCCACATGGAAGTTTAATTAGGCATAGTCATAACTATGTCCCCCCTTCTACATGACAAAAACCATTCATAAGGAATTTTTGCCTCAACTAGTATAAATTTATTCAACAACTCAAAAATACCATCTGGAAAATTCCAACTATTCCCAAGGCAACAAGACAACTTATAAAGCTTCTAACTGGTCTTGATCAACATACCTTTCGATCAAGGGAATCCTTTTCTAGATTCCCTCTCACTACTATATGTGCATACCAATCCATACCTTACATGGATACCATCCACTTCTGGATGTCATCCTAACCCATTGGTCATATAGAAGTTCCCAAACACTTCCTCTACCTTATTCAGGATCAACATTTCATTAATCCGTCTACCTTATTCTCATAAGTCACTATGTACTCAACATCATCAACCTTTTACTTATGCTTCCATAGTTAGATCATCATTAATCATATGATCTATGACATCACTATATTTTACATTCAATGACAGATTATAATAAGTATATATGCATGTCATATGCATACTCTATCTTTGCAATATGCATTTCAACATATCTTCATGCACCAAGCATTAAACCTCTCAGCATAGTCCCACTTTTATAGGAATGGCTATCATTTCCAGAAAGAGATGATAGGCTTATTCTGCCATAGTCTATCATGATCAATCTTGTTGGTTAAAATCCCAACTGAATTTTAATATGCATCCTTCTCCTCAAGTAACTTATGCAGATAATTTATGTATGACAGTAATACTCTCAAGAGGCTCATATTATCCTTGGTGAACTAGTCTCATGACTATTCCCCAGCCCATCTAGACCTCTATTTGAGTCATGCTCTACTAGATAGGGTAGGGTAGGGTGCCCTCTCCCTTAAATTTTTATAAGAAAGAAAACAATCACTTGACTCATTCGTGAGCCCAAGCAGGCCAAGTGTTGTTTTCCGCTCTGATACCAATTTGTAACACATCTAACCCCTTAAGTATATTTTTAGGGATGGGGCATCAAAATTTCACTTTCCTCCATCATCTCAACACCTCTTCTCGAGGTCTCCTTCACCTTCTTCTCATCAAGAGATTTCAAACCACTGTCACCATGCTCAAATCCGAGCACTCGATCGGAAGTTATGCCCTTCTGAAGTTCTGCGAGCCTCATTGGTCAAATGCCACGTGGTTCCCACGTGGTCCCATCTAATTCATACTATCTCAAGGTTCCCCAAAGTCCCAGAGCTTCCTAGCACTCCTACATATATTGTGGAAATCCATCCATCGTTAAATCCACCGACGATACTTCGTCCTCATTTAAAGTACAAGGTTACGAGAGTTTGGTGTTCGACACTTCGGTGTTGAACACCCCTTTTTCTTTCTACGTGCATATCCTCCAAAGTCCTAAAATATAGAACTCCGGAAGGATCGATAATTCTTTCCACGTGGCTCCAGTCTTCGGCCCTTTCGGATTATATAAAATACTACACCCCAAACCCTCAGAGTTCCAAATTCCTAAAATCTCAAAGGGTCCACCCTTACATGTGATGGTGCATTGAATGGAAAGGAAAGGATAGGTGGGTCCCGAGTACTCTGCCCATTATTAGGCCAAGCATGTATGTGCCAAGGGGGATGACACACAGAAAGGCAGAGATGACACATGGCCCCATCAATGGGTGACACGTGTCATGTTCTAATGGGCACATAGGGTCTACGAAAAGCATGAATAAAGGTGACACCTGGAACATTTAACATGGGTCCATGTCACCCTGGGTGACGTCATTGTTCCACGTCACTCCAGACTGAAAACCTTCCAATGCCCCTTAGATCTCACAGTCGAGGTGTGTCCACGTAGATCTAGAGATCTACAGCCTCCATAATTAGTTCGTAACTTCGGCATTTGGGGGATCCTTCATGTAAATTCCCCTTTACTATTGGATTGGTCAGTGTCGAGCTGACCACGGTCTATATCTAATGGTCATGGGCGATCCCAAAGCATCCCCATATCTACAATCTATGTTAGTTCACGAGTTCGGAATTTGGGGGTTCCTTCCTCTTAACACTCCTTTTCCGTGGAGTGGTCAACACTAGACTGACCACAGTGTAGATCCAACTATCAGGGAAGATCCCGATTTCCCTTAGATCAACAACTCGCATTACTTCATGTGTTCGACATTCGGGGGTTCTACCCGCTTAATACTCCTTTTCTCCCAAAGTAGGACTTTGCTGAAGTGCTACACGTGAATCCTTCTACTGGTGGATTGGATGGTTGGGAGGGGTTCTCAATGGATTCCCCATATCAATGGCTCACAAATCTATCTCAAGGGTCCCTTGGTCTCAGTATTAGGCCACTCCTTGATCCGAATTTTAGGGGGTATATGGTCTAAATTCGAATGCAAAATTCATAAAGCTATAAAGGTAATAGATTTTCCATGTGAATTAAAGAGATGCCCACCTCCTCATTAATTAATTGGGATAACAGGTTTCCCATATGGTTCAAAGAGAGTCCCACCTCTCCATTATTGTATTGAGTTTTATTTTCCACTACTTAGTTAGCTGGGTTGTTAGATCTATTATTATCATAATGGAGACTCATTTAATGATCTCTTTCCATTATTGTATCGGGTTTTATTTTCCACTACTTAGTTAGTTGGATAGTTAGATCTATTATACTAATAATATAGACTCATTTAATGATATCTTTTTTACTTTGTCCAATGGACCATTTTGTAATGCTATATAAAGGCCTAGCAAGCCTTCTCATAATATCAAGTTACTTATTTTATTGGATTCTCTCATATTTTTGTATTGTTCATTGTGAGATTAATTAGCTCTGAGTGATTTACTGGTAATTAGTTTTAGAGGTGAGGATCCTCTTTAAGCCTCACCTCCCGAGTACTTCATTTACATGTTTTTTCTTTCCATGCTTCTTTTCATGAAATATTGGCACATATAAGCTCCTCCTCTCTCAGCATTCAAGCCATCCAGATATCATCCCCTAAAATCTGAATCACTCCTAGAGGGACACCTGTCAGCGTGAAACCCATTGGCAAGATACGTGTCACATTCCTCAGGTCGTCGACATCTCTTTGCTCTACCACAAATTTTCCACACATGGCATAACCATAGCTCAAAACATGGGCCCCCATGTCCTCCCGACGTGATACACACATCCCCATGATGAGATAGATATGAGGGATCCCGAAGGATCCAAAGATTGACAGCCCACAATACTTCACAACTCTGACATTCAGAGGTTTTGGTGTTATAATTCCTTTGTTCTCCTGAAGCAGCCAACACTGGAATGACCATGACGTAGATCCAACTACCAGGGGATATATCAAATACCCTCATATATATGACTCACATTACTTCATGACCTAGAAGACGATTGGGGTTTAGAAAGGGGACAAATCCCATGATTATGGGGAACTGACCACCAGCCATCGGTCATCCTCAAGTTACTGGTCCTACAGGTCACCTTTGACGCATTTGGACGTGCAGTGTTCATTCGTCCCGGTGTCTCGAACAACTTAGATCCTTTTTTAGTGTAGAGAATGGTTCTATGGACCTGGTCATATGGAAATTTATCAAGATCCAAAGGCTACACCCTTTAACTCTTAGCCAAGATTTGGATTAAGGTCATGGGTATGAGCCCATGGTCTCTTGGACAATTGGTTTGAAGGGAAAACTCTCCAATTCATAGAACTTAAGTTCTAAAATAGGGAGGGGTATTTTCGAACTAGCCTGGAGGCCAAACTTGTCATCTTACACCCATACAAATGAAACAGCTTACAGAAGAGTAGTTAAGCACTATAACCATTAATTTCATGTGAAGCACAATTAATCGCAATTACAAACTTTCAAATCATGCATTTCAATCCAAGTGTATAGGGTAAACGAAATACTTATCTATTATAGTCAATCACCGACCAACTGACTGTGGGCATTCTCCTTTCCACCCAACCATAGGATCAGAGGCGTTCATTCTTAGCACTCTGGCCACCCCCGTGACAAGCCATGATATCACTAGGGAAATTTTTGCAGTTTCTCAGAGACTCTCTCTCTAAGTCATAGCCTCTGCGAGGTTTATCAAATGCTCCCTCAACATCAAGCTCGTGACCTTCTACTCGGGTCATGTTCTCTGAAAATTCTCTGAGATCCTCTCTCTTTTTATCTCCAGTAAATAGAACAACTTATCAAGCTTCCATTTCTTCTTCTCAGATGGAGAGCCTCCCGTGATCTTCCTCTTTATCTATGCATATCCCTGATCGCATTCCCCCTATGGGCTTGGTCTTCTCTCTTGTCTACCTTTGTGTGTGTTCTTGCATGCATTTCTCTTCCTTAGGGAGGTTCTGGACCTGTCATGTTCCTTCTGTCAAAAGGAAACTCGGATCAGTCTGGGCCTGTAGGAAAAACTACCCTTTGTGGTACTTTGGGCTTATAGTTTTCTGTATCCCCAACCATCCCTCCATGCTTCCATTAATTGGGGTAGTTGATTGTTCAACCACCATCCCTTTTCTTATTAACTTATTTCTCCTCAGAATCTAGATGAGGATTATTATTTCAACAAATAGAATTTGGGTCATTTGACATAATGAACCCTCTTTATAGTTTCCTCGCTCTTTCCTTTAGTGATATCATGGCCAGTACTTCAAGGATTCACCCCCACACTCATTCGTTGGAAATAAAAACAAAAATACATTTACATTGTACACATTACATAGCATGGTAATCATAATTAATGATTAATTACAAGATGGGAGAAATAGGGGTGTTACATCATCAAAATTTACCTTAGTCTCAGGGGACTAGTTTTTGGATTAGTCACAAACCCTAAATTTCAACAATAATAACTCTCTAAAATTAATTAATATAGGTATGAAACTTTTAGCCAATAATATTCAACATCGTCTCTGCAATTTCCCCAAGTTTTAGTGCTTGGAACATCCCATAAAAGGAGTTATAGAAAAAATGGAAGATCTTGTTGAATTACGGATTATTCTAGAAAGTGAACTTGTAGAGCATGCCACGCATGAAATGTTTGATATCTAGCTCTGAAAATAATAAAAAACATACGAATGATTGTACTCTATCGAATACATTTTGTCTCACTAAATTTGGATCCTCTATGAAGGCATTATGATTGTTTTACCCAGAACACTTGTTTGAGATTAGTTTCAGGACTATCCAAAAACCTTATTTTCCATGTAGTGTATCCTAGAAAATATAACGACCCAGAAGATGAAATTTTTACCACAATTACTTTGACATGTCTTCTCAACCTCCTCCCATTTTACCTATCTGAATCATTCTAGAAAAAATGTTATAGCAAAAATGGTAAAATGCCCTTTAAATAACATACCTTACAACACATCATCATAAGACTTCATCCTCCCTTGGAATTTCTCCATTATTTACTTCATCTTCCCTCTGAAATTGGCCTCAGATCTCCTTGGTTACCTCAAATAAGAATCACTTACTCACATAGAATATATTTAATAGAATGTGTGTGTGAATGTACTTATGAGTGACTTCTTGAGGTGTATATATATGTTTTCTAAGTAACCTCTTTCATTAACTTTAGGGCTTCTTGAACTTTCTTGTTACAACCACTCTACCCTTTCATTAATGAATTGCAACCAATCAGGGGCTTCTTAACCCATATTTGGGGCTTCCATAGGGGCTTATTAACCCATCTTTAGGGATTCTAACTTCATGACCTCATAACTCCTCAACCGCGAGGAACTACGTGGCATTCGACCTACTAGTGGAAACGACATGACGATGACTAACCATATATGAGTGTGTTATATGAATTCTCCATGTCCTTCATGTCCATATTCCTCAAGCAATTGTATGTCCCATAACCACACCTCTGAGGCTTCATGTAGACTTCAGTAAATGCACCCATCACATCTACTGACATCAACCACTCCATCAATGAAAACTAAATCACCATCAATCTCAACCACATATCTAGGGATTTTAGACTTCTCCAAGGGTTGAAATCAATGAAAACCAACGTTCCAAACCAACTTTCCAACATAAGGCAAAGATGGAGATCAAAACATTGATTCTCCACTTGACCAACTTGATCACAATGTTGCCACTTAGCATTTTGATGTTGAACTGAAAAAAGTGAAGTGGAATCTCCTTGAATGAATTTTTCATTGTAGAAGTGGATTGGTTTGGAATATTAAAGAATATTAAATGTAACTTCCTTATCATATCCAAGTCATGTTTTATGTTTTTTGTCGTAGATTTATTCCCAAGGTCTGATGATAGGCTTGGAAAGACCATTTTGTTTTTTAATTTTCTTCCATGCATTCATGATAATTTCATTTTGTAACTTTAAAATAACA
Source organism: Picea mariana (assembly GCA_032191745.1). Lineage (NCBI taxonomy): Eukaryota > Viridiplantae > Streptophyta > Pinopsida > Pinales > Pinaceae > Picea > Picea mariana. Next base: position 3,657 of record JASDQU010401489.1, on the reverse strand, counting down.
TTCAAGTTTACTTTCACTGATACTTATTATGTTATCATTCATTGCTTCCTCTTGTGACTCATCTTCAATGACTCATATTCAACAAAACATATATTTATCAATTCACTGTATGATTCCATCTCATGACTAGTTAAGGGATCATCAACCATATTTTTTGTTGTTTATGTATCAATAATCAAGTCATTTGTATCACAAGTAACATCAACCATTTACATCATGTCAATTTTGTCAGAAGTTGCATCAACCATGTTCTCAATTTTCTTCTCTTTTTCAATTAATTTATTCAAGTGCTTGTGAAGATCATCAACCCAATTATCCAATTCATGTAAGGAGTCCTGTAATTCTTTCATTTATTGATTGACATTTATCAAATATTTTCCTCCTTTACCCACTTTTTATTGTCACTTCTCACGATCACTTTCACTTGTTTGTATCATGCCTTGCTTGCTCTTGTTGTCTACTTTAGAGTGTCGGGTACTAATGATCATGCACTCCAAAATGCGACTTTTTTCTTTACAATGATTTTGACATAAATGACTTCTTTATTCAAATTTCAGGAAGGCATTTGCACAATCGATATTTTAAAGGGTTTGTGAATACACTCGTTTTACAATTCAATGACTCAACCTCATGCTTCAACTTCAATTACTCAACAAAATTAAAACCGAAAGGACACTTGAACTATCTTGTCAAGGATCAATTGAAGCATATTTTACATGGTCCATAAATGATCATGAATTTTGAATTTTTGACAATGCTCAATGAATATTTTAAGAACAAATATCATTTAGTTCTTTTTGTTATATGATTTGAATGATCAAGGTTTTTATGCCTTGTTACTCTATGTGTATGGTGACAAATTGTAATTGTGTTTTGAATGATTAATATTGTTATGCCTTGTTACTCTGTGCGTATGTGAAAATTTGTAATTGTGTTTTAAGTGTCACAACACAAGAAATCAATCATAAAAACATACACCATTGCACACAATGAAAAATGTCGTTAGACCTCCTTGTCCCAATTTTAAACCAAGTCTATGAGAATGAAGCTAAAAATTTGATTTTACTGGAGGTTTCCTTATTGTGATGACAATGCCCAAATACATTTAGAATCCATCAATGGTATTCATGAAAATCATAAATGTGATACCTTTTACAAAGTAATCTCTTAACAATTATAAGCCTTAAATCCTTCAATTATACTTTCACAACCTTAAACCACCATACTTTCATAACAAAGTTTAAGAAAAATAATTGCAATTTAAAAATACTTTCTTCGAGCATTTTTTCAAATCTTTGGAGTAAAAGGTTTTCCACGGTTTTTTTGAAACCTTTGAATAAAAAGTTAGGTATAAATTCTTTGAAAATTTTTGACTCCAAATATTTGAAAAAGGCTTGAAGATATTAATTTTAAATTGCAATATCTTTTGCTCAAAACTTTTGATGGAAGTATGATGGTTTAAGGTTGTGAAAGTCTAGTTGAAGGCTTGTAATTGTTGAAAATTGAGAGATTAATTTGTAAAATGGTTAACATTTACTATACTCATGAATACCATTAATGGTTTTTCTAAATGTATTTGATCATTGTTATCACAAGAAGGATGCCTACAGTAAAATCATTTTTTTTTCTTGGTCTTAGACCTGGACTAAAATTTGAATAAAGAGGCCTAAGGACAGTTTTCCTTGTGTGATAGTGGATGTTTTCATGATTTATCTTCTCCTTTGTAAAATTTAAAACACAATTATAATGTTTCACCATACACATGAAGTAATAAGGCATACAATCTTGAACATTCAAAGTATGTAACAAAGAGAACTAAGAGTTCTTTATTCCTTTTATATTCATTCAACATTGTCAAAAATTCAAAGGTAAATATGCTTCAATTGATTCCTAACAATATAGTTCAAGTGTTTCTTTGGTCTTAAGTTTGTTGATTAATTGAAATAGAAGAATAATGTTGATTCATTGAATTGTAAAAAGGGTGGAGTTGCAAACCCTTTCAAAAATCAATTATTCAAAGACTTGCCTACAATTTGAATAAGGAGATCACTTTCAAAGTAAAAATCATTATAAAAAAATTATCATTTTGGGGTGCATGATCGGTAGTACCCAACACCCTAAGGTGGGAAATAGGAGAAAGTGAGAATGATATAAAAAAGTACAAGAAAGCATGGCAACTGACAAAAATGGGTGAGAGCATTTGCAAAATGCTAATCAAGAAATCAAATAATTACAAGACTCCTTACATTAATTGGATAATTGAGATGTTTATTTTCACAAACAAATGATATAAAGGATAAATGGTTTGAATCACTTCAATTAAAATTACTTGAAAAGGAGAAGCAAATTGTTAACATGGTTGATGCAACTCGTGACACAATTGACTTAATGTAAATGGTTGATGTTACTTGTGCAACAAATGACTTGATGGTTGATACATAGGCAACAAAAGATATGGTTGGTGATTTCTTTAACTAGTCACGACATGGAATTATATGGTGAATTGATAAACATAAGTTTTTTTGAAGATGAGTCATAAGAATAAGCAAGGAGTGATACCATAAGAGGTATCAGTGAAAGTAAACTTGAATGTTCTTTTAAATTTACAAAAGAAAATTGTCATGAATTCATGGAAGAACATCAAGTACAAAATGATCTTTCCAAGTCTATAATTAGACTTGGCGAATAAATCTATGAAAAAAAACATAGAATGATATTTGGATATGATAAAGAAGTTACCTTTCATATTCCAGACAAATCCACTTCTATCGTGCAAGACTCTTTCAAGGATAATTTTCTTCCTCTTTTTTATTTCAACATCAGAATGTTAAATGCCAACATTGTCATTGAGTTGGTCACATGGAGAATCAATGTTTTGATCTCCATCATTATCTTCATTGTGGAAGACAAATAATCATTATGATGAATGTTAAAAGAAAAATAAGGCTGAAAATCCATCAATTCATTATGGTTGGATAAGTTCTTGGCATTGGAATCAACAATTCAAGAAGTTGCATAAATCTTACTATCTAGTTCAAACACAAGTAAAGACATATTTTGTTGGATTACTAAGAGGGGGGGTGAATCAATAATAGAGAAATTTAATCATTTTTACCATAAACTGCAAGAGTTATATCAATGTAGCATTATCATCCAATAGTTGCAGAGTAAATAAACAATGAACAAATGAGAAATCACACACATACACAATACACCAGTGTTTTACGTGGAAAGCCAAAGTGGGAGAAAACTACATAATGTTTTTTCTTATATGTCTTTAAGAATTACATTAATTTGAAGCACCAACTTCCATTGTTTTCCAAATGCAACTGGAAGGAGGCTCCAATCCCCTAGTTTCTCAGGCTACAACTTGAGGGAAGCTCTAACTCCCCAATTCTCTGGCTACAACCAGAAGGAGGCTACAACCCCCTATGTTCTCCAGCTACAACCGCATGTCCTTTACCCGTCCAACTACCCTGATGTATAAGTAGAATGATGGAACCACTTTCACACTATCACTCTGATATATACTATTGTAAACCTGTACCAATCAACCTGCACCAAACAACCTGTACCAATAACCTGAACCATGCATCAACCTGTACCTTAACATGTAATCAAACTGTACCATAACCAAGTGCAACAACCATGAACCAA
>JASDQU010401488.1:0-10839 GCA_032191745.1 Picea mariana | reverse complement strand
ATCTCTACATTTTTCCAACAATGCATCATATACCAATGGAACCACATCAATCCATCTTCATCATGTATCAATGACAACTCATTGATCCATCTTCATCTATGCATTCTCATCAAGGACAATACGTATTAGATTACATCAATCATCAATCAATCAATCCTTTGACATCAATAAATCAATTGAAATCAATCAATGACATCAATCAATCAAACCATTGGCATCAATGACAACATGATCCAACATTTCTTTCATAGTCTTTGGGTCATCATACTAAATCTTATTCCCAATAGGAGGCGATAATCCACTCAGGTACCTCTGAATCTTGACAGACGCATCTTTGATGAACGGAACATACTTCAGTAATTCCAAAAAATTTCGTTCATACTCATCAATGGTCTTGTTGTTCAGCTTGAGTTCAAAGAACTCTTTCATCTTTCTGTCATAATATCTTTTAGTTAAGTATTTCCTCTCGAAATAACTCTTGAATTCTTTCCATGTGATGTCCCTTTCCCTGATGTGTTGCACCTGCACAAGTTGATCCCACCACATGGATGTCTTTCCTTTCAGTTGATACATGGAAATCATGCCCTCTGCATGAGAAAAATAATTATGCAGTTGAAAGTATTTCTTCATACCCAGCAACCAAGTTTTGGCATCTTCCTCCTTCTTATGTTCTCTATCGAACGTTGGAGGCTTGATCTTGTTCATTTCCCCTTTCAATTCATCCATCTTAGATCTCCTGTGCTTTCTAGTAGGAGATGGGCTTGAACTACTATGTGCTTCCCTAATGGAATGCTTTGGGGAGCGATGACGATGTTTGCTGACACTCCTTGATCTTCTTTTCCTCTCAGGGGTCCTGCGACTCTCTGTCTTGCTTGAGTCACTCTCATTTTCCAATTTATTTTCTATTCTTTCCAGACTCTTCAACATTCTTAAGTTGAATTCACCCCGCCTATCCCTGACTTTCATGAGCTTTCGGCCATCAGCTCGGTGATCCTGGGCATCTTTCTTCAATCTTTCAATGATTTTCATCATATGTCCTTCCTTATCCATCTCTTTTCCGTGCCCATTAGAGTTTGATCCTTCGACTCCCAAGTTGACATTCCTTCCTTCTCTTTCGTTCTCTGAATTGGAGGCAATTCACACCTCTTCCATTCTCTGCTCTCAACGACAACCCTATTCGGTTCGGGCACTTGCTAAGCTTCTACAAACACACATGTAGACAACAGGGATTTGTCAAGTCGTCATTCTTAGAAAATTCCACACATTCAAAACCATTACGATTTAAGAAAACGCTTCGACTTCACAAATTTTCCGAGTTCTTCTCAGCTCTGTAATTTTTCGAGTGATAAATCCCTCTTTCTCCCTACCCTCTTAACCAAAGTTCATGACCAAATGCTAGACTACCAGGTGCTACTCGGGCTTTCGATCTTCGAAGAGTTTAAGGTACACACATCTATCTCCCAGAGTTGCGATTTACCAAATTCGCGTAAATCGAGTGGTTTGACGGTCTGCGTTTACCCAACATCCAACGGTTAAAAATCTACTACGGTTCTTCCATCTTCGCAGATTTCGGGACTTCGAAACTTTGGGTTTCGGGTTTTCGGTAACCGAGAGTTCACGATGCAACAACTCCAAATCTCTTGTCACTTCAATCCCCAAATTCTTATATGGAAATTCATGTATGAGATCAACGGTTGTGAGCCTCCCCTGATCCGACGGTCCAGATCTCTCCTAAGCTTACACCTATCAAAGCTCTTCAGCCCTAACTTCCTCACTAGTTGGTTGGATCTAACGGCTCACCTGATTTCAACACTTCTTTCTGGAAGCACTCCACTGTCTGATTCTACCCTTATTAATCTCTTTCACAATTCGGGACTTGGAGTGACCAAGAATTTGGCCTGCGCTCCAAGTTCACGATCCCTAAACTCACGAAATGATCCAACGGTTCGAACCAACCACGATCAACGACCCACGTTTATTTTAGATCCTAGGGTGGCGAGTTTCTCCATCCACTAACCACCTTGCAACTTCTGGCTATCTTACAGTCCTCGCGATTTCGCGAGTTCTCCACAGAGAATTCTGACCGTCTAACTCTGCTTCTCAAGGACTTCTGGCCAATGACTTGGTACCCTCCTTCTAAACTTTCATCTACTTGATCCAACACTTTTGGTGTGGAGTTCTCTCTCTCCCTGTGGCCATATACCACATGGGCTGTAGTTTTATAATACCGCTACACCTCCTGAGCTTTGTAATGCGACCAAGTAGTCCATTGACACTCAGAAACATTCTGAGGTCTGAAATTAGTCCTCCGAACACAATTTCTTCTCAAACCTCGGTCCAAAGAACACTTATCCGACCCATCCAGGCTTAGCGTTGAAACTAGGGTTTGATACCATACTGTAACATCCCCAACCATCAACCCCATGGTCGGGCCAACATTACTATGCGGGAAAACACTACTGTAAGACATTATGCATTCTAATGAACTTAAAACGCTTAGTTACAGTTAAACATAGAATCACTGCTAGCATTTCAGAGTAATGCTAGCAGTGATTCTATGTTTNGACATTATGCATTCTAATGAACTTAAAACGCTTAGTTACAGTTAAACATAGAATCACTGCTAGCATTTCAGAGTAATGGAAATAACAATAATTCACATGCACAACAAAATACGTGATAACATTGCAATAATCATAGGTATGCAATTTAGTTAATTACAGAATTACAAAACATAGTGACACTTATCTTTGAAACTGTCACACACCACCAAATGCATGTAGACCTCCCACGAACCTCCCAGCCTTAGACTGCGCTGCTCATCACTCTCAGTAGTAGGTCACCCCCGAGATGGGATTAAGCTCCACTCGGTAAGGATTCCTAGGCTAGGCAAGGTTTACAGGAATAATACACATAAAAGAATGAGGATTCTATCCTAGGAACCACTTATGCCCACTGTCCATAGACTCTCCTTCCCCACATGCCTATCCCACCCCAGGAGTATACACCTTCTCTGTCACCTAGAAAGTCCTTCGGCTGTTAAGCTCCCTTGCCTTGGGCTTCAACAACAGACCGGACCAGAAATCTCCAAGCTTTGTGGCAGTTACGGGGCTCCTTCCAGGAGCTCTCTCCTTCCTCCGCACACTCTCTCACCTGGAGAGGTCGCTCACAGGCCAGGCAACCTATCCCTTCAATCTCAACCACCTCTCTCACCTGGAGAGAGTGGTGTATACGCTGGCCAACAAGCCGCATGCAATCAAGCACTGCACGGCCACCACCATCAATTGGAACATACACATGAACACCCAAAGATGACGACAGATAGGCGCAACAGCATAACAAGGCTTAGCAATTACTGGAAACTTTGGTTTTCTCAACCGACAACACAGCATGGCTTCTTGGTTCTAGTTTCAGAAATTCGTAAGGGTACAGAAAGATTCCACACAGAGGCTTAGACAGTTCAGGTGTTGGATCTTCTAAGTATGAACACCAGACAGAGGTCTCTCTTAGACACCCTCCAGTTCCGATGGAAGATCAAGAACAGACTCTCGACTCAGGTGATGGATGGATGAATGTCAGACCAACCCCCAACACCGATCTCTTCTTAGGTTTTAACTGCATGTGCCTGGGCCGACATGCGTCGCCCATGAGGCTGTATGCACTTCATCAGCTAGTGTGTGCTTTTCGGCACACATTTCCCTTCCATAGATTTGGGATAAGGGAAACACGTTTCACACATCATTTTAGAATAATAATTTAATATTATTCTCAAGGGTTTAAGCCCCCTCAGCTTAGCCCCTCTTCCAACCTCTCAACCCCCTCTCCCTACCCAGTCTTTGTGGAATCTTAGTCCCCCATCACTCATTCATCATGGTCGGTCCACACGCAGGGATGTTTTTACATTAATAATGTGCACCATTACATGTACAAAAATCGGGCTCTCTAGCCTAATAATCTCATAAGCCCGCCAGCTTATATAAGCTTGGCTCACCATCCTATAAAACATAATTACAATTCATAATGCAAGCTTTATACTTCATAGACATGATTTACAACAGGGCTCGGCCTTGGGGACATTACACAACCCCTTTACCATCTGCTTCTTCTATAACAGATCTAAGCCACCAAAATGTAAATGACCATATCTCAAATGCCATAACCAAGATTCATCTAAGCTTCCAGCTTTATAAGCATTCAAAGAAACACTCAAATCATTTCTCATAACAAGTGGAAACATTCTATTCTTGGTCATCTCTACTCTTGCAATCAACTGTTTGTTGGGAAATTTATCATAGATTGTACATACCTTGTTCTTGACGAACACTCTGTACTTTTTCTCCAACAGTTGTCCAACACTAATAAGATTGCATTTTAAACCAGGCACAAAATAAACATCATCAATATTTCTTCTCTGATTATTCTTAGTGTAGACTGGAACTACACCTTTACCATTAACTGTAACCTTACAGTCATTTCCCAGTTTTACTTCAGACTGAATACTAGTATCAATAGAAGAAAATAAATCCTTATTACTAGTCATATGGTTACTGCAACCACTATCCAAAAACCAAATATCATTAGCACTTTCCTGAGTGACATTACAAGTCAAAAACACGGGATTTTGATCATCCACAGACTCATTTGTGACATGTGCAGACTACTTTCCAGCATTTGCCTCCTTCTTCCAACGGTTGTTAGAAAAATGCCCAAATTTCTTACAATAATAACATTGTACTTTAGTTTTATCATACCTTTGATTTTCTTGCTGCCAGAGTTTGTTGCTGCTCCCTCTTAAATTAGGAGGATTCTGCTGGGACTTCTGCTCAGACTCTGATTCAACTCTGTAGTCCCTTGGACCAGAAAATAGATCTCCTCTTCCACAAGTATGAAACCTTCCTCTACCTCTGCCTCTGGTAACATGCAGTTGGGATTTGAAAGCATGCTCCATTGATCCTTCATCATATCTAGATATCCTAGATTCATGAGCAACAAGAGAACCAGTTAACTCATCAATTTGCATTAGACTTAGATCCTTAAATTCCTCTATGGGAACAACAACATGCTCAAACTTCTTGGGTAAAATTCTCAGCACTTTCTCAATAACTCTTTTATTCTCAACATCATCTCGATACCGCCTGAGCTGGTTCACAACACTCATTACTTGAGTCATGNTTTCATGACTCAAGTAATGAGTCATGAAAGTATGAACACTTTCATTATCCTTCATCTTCAGATTTTCGAAATCCCTTCTTAAATTCTGCAACTTGATTGTCTTCGCCTTGGACACACCTTGATAATAGGTTTCAAGAATGTCCCAAGCCATCTTCGAAGATGCAGAACTAGAAATCTTCGTAAAAATGGATTCATTTAATCCTTGCTGGATTAATCCAAGAGCTTTATTATCCTTCTTCCTGTTTTCCTTCAACAAAACACAGTCAACATTAGACAGAGCCAATTTTTCTGCAGCATCAGCTGGCTCGGCATAACCATCAATAACATAAGTCCACAAATCCTGAGAACGCAAAATCGTCCTCATCCGAATATACCAGGAATCATATGACTTCTCGCTCAGTACAAGAACCTACACCTGACAAGAGCTACTACCAAACGCAGCCATTTATAAGAATTTGAAAGAAATCAAATAAACCTTCACGGAGAAAAATAAGAAGGTGAAATTGGTACCAACGGGAACAATCTGCAATGAACTAAGCAATAGCATAATAGACTATAGGCTCTGATACCATATGTGAAAAACGGAGGCACATCGACAATCGGGTTTCGACGTTTAGAAACACCCAATTCATAAACAAAACAATTATTGCCGAAATGTGAAACGAGGCTTATTCGAATTTGAGGTTCGGCATTTACACATACCCAACGTAAAACAACTATGCCTGAAATGCAAAATGCTATCACGCTTTGGGCCCACAACTTCAGTTTCGGAGTTTTGGAAACTAAATAACTATGTGCACTCCAACAAACAGGTCCCGAATGCAAAATATCAACCTTTTACTTAATGTGTTTTTTAAAATCACGTGCTCCACAAATAAACTCCGATTCGTAATCGGTAAAATCAAATATTTACTGTGTTTTTTCAAATTGAAATCAATATAGCGAATGAAGAAATAAAACGAATTTACAACTCAATAAAAGAAAAATACAAATAGAGAGAATACCTTTGAAATGCACAATGGCGACTTCAATTCAAAATGTTTTTCAAGATATCTCAATTACAATTCATTTATGGTATTTATACATAAACATGAATTCAAAAGTTGCCCCTTCGATCTTCTAAAATATTTAATCAAGGTGGTGTTGGTGTCTAGTTGCCTTGAAAGGTTAAGGCGGCCACCGTTTAAGGTAATGTAAGACAAAATTGTAATCGGTGGTTAATCTTTGAGTCTTGAAGGGTCAAGACAGCCACCGATGCACAATTTACACATGCGGTGAAATGATTACTTTCTGACACATGGTACCATTGATAACAACTAAGGAAGTCGCCCCTACTTCCTTAATACCCGAATCATTTAGCCAATGTAGAATCTGAACCATTTAGGTAGGTCAGCCTACTAACTTGACCCCTCAATGTCATGATTCGTGTTGAGAGAATTGAATCCCTGATTCGCTAACCAATGATGCCCACAATTCATCGAGAATCTGAAGACTGTTCATTTGTGTTTGAGGCTCACCCCTACCCCCCAACAAATCATTTTCCCTCTCTCCTTGGGGTCTCCTCCCATCAATAGGTACATAGGAGTGAGTGGTAATGCTTGTTGTACCGGATTTGTTCTACTTCGAGAAAGGGATCCCCCACACTATGCACATTGAGGTTGCAGACATGTATCGGGTTGATATTTTGATATGCATCTCCATATTTCAAAGCAATTATACTCACAAACCCATCTTTATCCAGTCGGATATGCAGCTGGAGATTACATATTTCAATTTTGAATATAACCTGACCCAATTTTCTGCCATATGCATCTCTGAATTTCATAAACACATATTAAACTCGAATGCAAACTAGCCTACGGTGGTTTCTATGTTCAATCCACCCTCTAGTTTCAGTGCATTGCTATACTATATGTTTCGTAAAAAGTTCCTTTATTTCAATTGTAAAATATAGGAGAGAAATAGTACTGATGGGAGCCTTCTAAAGCTACACGTGTCTATCTGATATTTCCTCCATCTGTCATACCACGATTTTGCATGGGAAGTGCGTGGGTGATTGGCTCCGGCTTTATCGTTGCTATGACTCTCGCTTGCATTGCTATCAACTGGTTTTACTTCTTCATGTTGCTAGTGGTCCGTTCTTTTTGTCCTTCTGGCCTGTCGGGTGTTTTCAGGGTTGTTGGTGGGGGAGTAAGCTTCGTGTGCGCGAGGGGGTATGGTTTGGAGAGCGGGTGTGAGATATGGACTGTGCATCCAAGCAAGATTGTTATCTGTATGGAATGTGCATCCAAGCAAGAAAGTTACACAAGTTTCGTACCCACAAAGCATGATTTAAGCACGCTTTTCCATCTTTTTAGCCGAAGTAAGACCTTCATTAGACAGCAAAAAAGTTGTCCCTTGGAGCAGCTCGAATGCGCTACTACATTCATCGTAGTTGTTCTCCCTCCACGGCGGCATGAACATTTCCCATTTACACACAAGGATTTACTATGATTTCGATAGAAAGAGGTTTGGGCTAGAAATTTTGGGGAAAAACAAGGGGAAAATGAGTGTTGTATCTTCCCAAAAACCCTCCAACAAATTTACCTCTTTTTTATCTGAGCATTTGAGGGTTGCAGGATTCATTCAGGACTGTCATCCAAAGGTAAGCGACATGCTCATTTACTGAACTTGGACTCCATGAGATTTTATTGCTATGGATTGGTAGGAATGGTGCATTTGCTTTAGTTTCAGAAATGTATTATGTTCTTTAGGTTCATTTTCATAATGCAAATGGATGAGTTGGAGAATTTCAAGCCACAAAAACAATTATCACATATTATGTCTCTGGATTCCAATGTATCTACACAACAAAACACATGAATTGTGTATTCAAATATAGATGGGCCTGTTTACAAAGTAGAAAGGAGTAATTATGCAACAGACAATGGATATGATTTAAAAAGTGGTATTCAGGTCACTGAACCAGAGGCTCCTTTTGTCAAAAAATTGTTTGGAAGAATTGGGTTTGGTAGGTTAAGCTTAATTTAGAATCTCCTTTTTTAGCGACGGCCAAGAAGAGGATTGTGAGGCCTAAAGGAGTTGGGGACGAGGACGGGAATAACCAGAGGAAGAATCGGAAGCAGGGGAATGGTGTGGAAGGAGCGCGGATGGCGCCTAATGCTTGGCCCTAGCAAGAAATGGTCCAGAGCTATACTGGCTCAGGCTCTCAGAGCATCGGGCATGAAGATGCATTAGCGGAGACAGCCAGTTGACCTCAGCATGGCATTCCTACAAACAATGAAGTCCAAATGAGGTAAGTACCATGTAAATGTTTTTTCACTCGCCCAATAAATTTATTTACTGTAAAACGACCATCAAAGTGAAACATTTTTAAATTTATTTACTGTAAAACGACCATCAAAGTGAAACGTTTTGAAAGGGAAATCTTTAGTAATAAAAAGAGAACCTTAAAAAATTGTTGCAGATTAAAGAAGAAAACATGACCTTTTTAAAGAAGCAAACCTGACATGTTGTCTTTATTTTGCAGATTAAAGAACAAGGGATACGCACATGAACAGATGAAGGGATACATAGATTAAGGGAGTGTTTATGGAATGGATGATTCACTGGACTCACCACCATTGAGTGACATGAATCTTGACACTAATCTTGCATGGCTCTCAACCTCCTCTACTGGCATGTAACCGTAGTGAAGAACCTCACCCTAATGAAGAAGGGGAGTGAAAACATTAAATGTTTACTAACTAATGATATCTCTGAAAATAGCATTAGTTCACGTGAAGATACTTACACCTTAAAGTGACCATCATTTATATTTTTCAAATGAAAAACTTTGCATATCTCCTCCCTATGCCTCGGGAAGAGGCCAAATAAGAGCACAATTTGAAAACTTACATTAAAAAATCAAACTTGAGTTTGGAAATGGCATAAAACTTTGAAAACTTTAGTTTAAAATCGTTCGTACAACTTTGGTATGAGTGCACAACTAATAGACTATCTAAAAACCATTTACTAAGAGTCCTTGCAGCTTGAAGGACACATACTAATAATTAATTGATGATATCAAACTCCAATTAAATTCAATAGCTTATATAACATAAGCTAGAAGTGGCAAGGTAATTTGAACGATAGATTTGTGCCTCCGACCATATTATACGAGCAACACTAAGACATGGGACATGTCACATGCGTTTACTTATGTATTGAAGTTTCCTTTCTCCACATCATACCTTCAGTTACTCCACACATTAAGACGTTTGTGATTTGTATTCATTGTTTATACCATTCTATCTTCTTCAACACGATTATTAAGTCTAGTACCAAGCTTCGTTTCCACCTCCTTTTCTTTTGCTAGAGGAATTAATCATCACTCTATTACACCCAATACATGTTTATAATATTTTTATGTAGTAATGGAGAAGGAACTAATCATCACTATGTTATCATTCTCTACATGCTTATAATATTTTTATGGAGTGATGGACGAGTAACTAATCATCAGTGTGTTATCATCCTCTACATACTTATAATATTTTTATGCAGTAATGGAGGAGGAACTAATCATCACTATCATCCTCTACATGTTTATAATATTTTTATGGACATTATAATAAAAAAATCCAAACAAATAATCACACTTTATTTTATATTTAACATTGGGATACGAATATCTTGTCACACTACACAAGCTACAAAGTCTTTCTTTAAACAATCACAGGGTATTTTATATTTAACATTGGTATACAAATATCTTGTCACACTACACAAGCTACAAAGTCTTTCTTTAAGAAAAAAACATAAATAAAAATATTTATATTCCACCCACATAATATTATATTAATTTTTTTTTAAGATAAGTCTTCCAAATACCCACACATAAAATTAGAATTTTTTTAAAAGAGTCCAATGTCATCAAAATAGTTTGAAAACTACATGACACGACAATCCACAGCACTTAATTTCATTTTTATATTATTAAAAATATTAATTTAGAAAATCTCACCGAAGATATTGGTGTAAACATGGACTTGGTTTTTATATGACTTTAGTTTTGTGGAAAGAAATGATTAAGGTCGACAAGACATGTGAACTCTTGGGTTGAAGATTTTGTCATACCTCTGCAGTCCATGTCAAAGCTCTTAAAAAAGAGCCTTATTCATCTGAATACGTGTCAAATCCATAGGAAAATGGGATTCACCCCACAAATAATCATTTTAATAGGTGATGGCCGACCAAGATCACTACTTTAGAGTTGGACATCTTGTCCTTTCATTGAATGCAACTTGAAGTGCATATAGAATTTGCCCATAGTAGAGGTTCAGCTTTTATTAGGTGAAAGTAATCTCTTTCAATATTAGTTGCAGAATGCACCTAATCTAGGGCTGAAGGGTTTAACCTCTATATATTTGTCTCTGCACTCCAATATATATCTAAGAAGAAACGATTGAGGTTGACGAGACAATTTGTCGGACACGGCGGAGCATCTTGTCCTCTACTTGCAGTCCAAACTCTGTATACCTCTGCACTCCATGCGAATGCTCTTAAAAAAGGGCGCACTGTATTTGAATATGTGTCAAGTCCATAGGAAAATGAGTGTTCACCCCACAAACAATACCTGTGCAGTCCATGTGAAAGCTAATAAGACATGTGAGCCCAAACTTCGAA
>JASDQU010401481.1:0-10806 GCA_032191745.1 Picea mariana | reverse complement strand
TTTTCCTTGTAAATTTGTTGGATGCCCTCTTGGAAGTTTAGGGCTTGTTGTAGAATGGTTTTGAGGTAGATCTATTGAAGTATATTGTTAGTGGAATTCTCGAGTTCTAAAAATGTTCCTCTTGTTGCTTCCCCAAGTCATAATAAGACTGCAAATCTTCAGACCTCAATACTAAACAAACTCCAACTAATTGCAATAGCTTCACCAAAATTGAAGAATTAGACTATAGTCCCTCTTGCAAGATCCATATTCTTAAAGATAGAAAAACAACAGAACTTAAGCTCTCAAATGCATTTGTACAGGAAATAATTTTTATTACAGTGGTTTCATAAGCTTATAAATTTTCTATTTCATCTGCATGTTTTCCTGTCATTAAACAAGCTTTATTTCCAAGTAGTTGATCAAACAGGAAACATCATATTGTTGCACATGTCTCTTCTTTCACTTTCAACTCTTCGACATCACTTGATAAAATCATTTCTAGAATATTTTTGTTGCTTCCCACACTTGAGAAGCATGTTCCCTTAATTCCATTGTTGTCATTTCCATGCTAATCTGTATCAGATTGATCCTAGGTGTTACATTTTGTATTGGTTTTTTAACAATCTGGTCATGCACGAAATCAAGGAGAATAGGCTTTAGAGAAACTGCTATATCTCTTAAATACATCACAGATTTTCGAATCCCCTTGAGTGTTGGCTAATTGGGGCCATTGCGGTCAAAACCCATGTTTCATAATCTTTATATATTTCTTCATTCTCCCATAAAACATGCCCGAAATCTGTTGTTATAAAAACACTGTGTTTTCTCGACAGTTTGATGTAATGTGCTGGAAATTTTCCCACAGAATTATGATCAAGATGGAATCAAGAGAAAGGAACCTTGAATTCGAGTCTTCAGGCTTAGGGGGAAAATGAGATATTTCCAATGATTTGACCCGGTGGTCAAAATCTCGAAATGGAACAATGACCAATGTGGAACCCAACCCAACTTTTGCTACTCAAAAACCATTGTCAAAATCCTTGAAGCCTTGGCGGTTTTGAAAATGCACCACGTGCTTTGATGGAACCGAGAAACTTGACCATCCTTGATTTGGATGGAACATTGACAATTGGATAATGGATCAAATATTCCATGAGTACTTGCCTGCGACCATTTCTGCAACAATGTAGAAGGACAAAATAAATTTTCTCTTTTTATATCAAGGTGCCTATAATGTATTTCGATGAGTTGAGCACTCAGTTGACCCCTGGGCTCTCTCCTTGGCGCCTTATGTGCTCTATTGTCACTTGGAATATGAATGGAATTTATCCTTCGGTTTTTTACTTGGAGATTGGGTTCAATGAGTATGAACCCAATAATTTCTTTACCAAAATAAACAATAATTTTAAATAAAAATTATAATTAAAACCATTTATAAGAATATAAAGGATTCTAATATAACAATTTTTTATTCTTCAATTAAAAGAAAGGAAAAACAAGGTAAATGGGTACTTTTAACTTATTGTGAAGAAAATATACATCGAGAAATAAAGCCAATTGAAGGTTTGAAAAGACAAGAGACTTGGTATTTTAAAACACACTCAAGTAGACTAAGTAACTTAAAACCAAGGAAAAATATGTTATCTCAAGAGATTGATACGTTGATATGGATGATAAATCAAAATTGGAGGCTATGAGGTGGCGGTAAATTTTGAGTATTTTGACAAAATAGTCAAAAGATTCGGAGGTTTACAAAAAAGAAAGTTTTATGAAGGATGATGCACGAACTTAAATCTAGCAAAGCTGACAATGTTTTGGCGAGGAACAAAATTTTTGTAAATGTCAATATTTTTCCTAGTAGAGCCTAAGGTCATGAATGGACACCAAGCTCACCAAATCCACGGCCTTCCACCCCCAAACGGATGGCCAAACTGAGGTCGTCGACAGGATGATCATGCATATTTTGTGCATGTACAATTCCAAGCATCCACGCACATGGGATGAGATGTTAAGCCCTAATTCATGGCACATTACCCCTTAATTGGGGCATATTACATTATTATTTTTATTTTTATTATGTTGGCTTGGGTCCATTAGTTGTAATTTTACCTCCTAGTGTCCTATATATTGCAAGGAGACATTTTTATTTGGAATCATCTTGTAATTGTGAATTCATATGATGTATAAGGAGGTTGCCCCCTCTAAGTGGATTATTATCTGAATTTATCTCTTTTTCAAGGAATTGAATAGTTATTCTAATGTTTTAATTCTATTTTGATAGTTGGCTCTTAACATTTGGAATTAGAGCTAAATAATCCTTGGGACTAGCTTCTTCAAAACAAGTCTTATTGGAATTTTCGCTACAACATGTTTTCTCGAAGGTTTTAGGATTTGTAATTTCTATGGTGTAGAGGATATGTATAGATATAACTTGGGTCTAAATTTCATATCTTGTTTCATTACATTTTTGGAGATGCATTTTGTTCAAGTTAGTGTTTTTTACTAGTCCTGAAACTAGTATGAAACAAGTCTTCTCGGAATTTTCACTCCCATTTTTTTTGGCTTGGTTTTAGGTTCTGAAATTTTTATAGTACAAAGGAGTAATAGTGAATTAGATTTTTTTACAAATTGCATCCCTTTATTCATTGTACTCGGAAATGTATTCTCTGAGGAAATTAGGGTTTTTGGCTGGTCCATATTTCAATCTAAAACATGTGTTCTTGGTAAAATTGTTATATATGAAGCTACAGACCTCCAAATCAAATTAGACCTATTCCATTGGTTAGGGTATGGATGGAGTTTGTACTGGAAGGAATTTCAAGTTTGGAAGTGAATATAGTGACATATGGTAGTCTGTACAAGTTCATTCTCCTGAAAGGAAAAAACATCAGCACATCTTGGGAAAGTTATCATAAAATTCTCTTAGAGAATACAATGTTGGTCTAACCTATGGGGTTGTAAAGAACAAACATCAGGCTACCTTAGGTAGAAATTTTAGACTTAGAAGGGTTGAAATCTCAAAGCTACAACAGAAGAAAGGTCAGCTAGTAGAAGAGTCTCCAAATTAGGGTTTTAAAAGGTGTGTTTTTTTTGGGGAAATTTGCATATCTTTTGACTAGAAGATCCAATTGGGGTGATTCAAAAAGTAGAATAAAGTGGGATAAAAGGAGCATCACATAAATTTGGGAGAATATTAGGGTTTTTTAGGTACATACATATTCCAACATCTTTAAAAGTAGGATATGTTGTTACTCGTCAGCGCTACAACTTGGGGACTATGTGGTTCTTCCATGTACCTAGAGTATATGGGAAGGACCCTTTCGAAATGTTGCACATTAGACAACAATACTATGGATTTGATCTCCCTTTTACCTGGCATATATCGGGAGACCCCCTAGAATCCTGAGACCAACCGAGTAAACCATTTGGTCCTCTTATTGCTATAGTACACCAAGAAAAACACTCGGGGAGATCACTCTCTAGTACCTGGGTAGTCGGATAGTACGGCTAGGGGCATGGTCAATATTCCTTAATTAGTGGCTTGAGATATTGGGCTAAGTACTATTGTTTGACCCTGCATGTATATCAGAGATGAAGCGATGATGGAATTAGCACTTCTCAAACCGTCAAGATCGAAGGATATATCAAAAAGAAAAAGGTAATAATGCTAATTGATTTTGGTAGTACTCATAATTTCATTCACCACAAATTGTCTAAAGCTCTCAATTCCTTTATATATGCAATGCCAAAGCTTTAAGTAATGATTGAAAATGGAGGAACTATCAATTTCTCAAGAAAATTCCATAAGATCAATCTTAATATTGGGGAATATGTAATGAATAGTTCAATGATATCTATACCCATGTGCGGTGTTGATGTTGTACTAGGGGTCTAATGGTTACAATCAGTTGGAATCGTGGATTTTAATTTTCAAGAACTTTTCATGAAATTTTCAATGGAAGGAAAGCAATTTGAGTAAAAGTGTATCACAGGGAAACCCATTAAGGTGGTAAGCTATGATGGCATGACACAATTATTGAAAAATGGGCATCGGGGTGTAATTGTACAACTATGCTCACTAGATGTTCAAACATCTAAGCCATCTATTCCCCTAGATATCCAAGGGATCATTGATAAGAATTCCAAATTATTTGAAGATATTCCCACACCATACTTAAAAAAAACCTTTATTGTGGAATGTTATACCTTGGGAAATGGCATTTTTTTTGTTCTAATGCAAGAAGGAAGGCCCCTTGATTTTGAAATTCAGCCACTCAACATAAAGGACTTACACAAATCCATTTATGAGAAGGAAATGATGTAAATACTACATGCATTGAAGCAATGATGCCCTTACCTAATAGGTAGGCACTTCAAGGTCAAAACATATCATGACAGTCTTAACTACTTCTTAGAAGAAAGACTATCTTCCGAAGAGAAACAAAAATGGGTGACCAAGATATTGGGTTATGACTTTGAAATCATCTACAAAAAGGGGAAGCAAAATGTTGTGGCAGATGCACTCTCAATAAAGGATGAAGATGTTGAGGCATTTCCATAACTTCTTCTCTAAAATAAAATTATAAAGTTCAAGTAGTGGAAGATCACATTGAGCATCAACAAAAAATTCTCCAACTCTTAAAGGACAACTTGACCATGGCACAAAATCACACAAAACAAGCAACAGATCAACATCATAGTGAAAGAAGTTTTGAAGTAGGGGATTGGGTATTTTTAAGACTACAAACATACAAATAGATTTCCCTCAAGCAAGATAAGAAGGATAATAAATTATCACCGAAGTACTATGGCCCTTATAAGGTGTTGCAAAATATTGGTACTATGGAATACAAATTGGAGTTGCCTACATCTTTGCGAGTACACCATGTTTTCCATGTTTCGTGCTTAAAGAAGGCTATAGGTGACAAGACCCCAGTTCAAACTATATTTCTAGAACTTGACGAGTAAGGAAAAATCATATTGGAGCCTAAAAATATCATTGACATAAGAATTTTCCAGCTAAGGAATCGATCAATTTCAGAGTGTCTCATTAAGTGGAAGAAACTATGTGTTGAAAATTCCACGTGGGAAGATGAGTATTTTATACATAAGCATCCATAAATACTCAAGTGTCAAGGACAACACTTGTTAGAAGGGGAGGGGCATGTTAATCCCTAATTCATGGAACACTACCCCTTAATTGGGGCATATTACATTAATATTGTTATTTTATTTATGTCAGCTTGGGTCCATTAGTTGTAATTGTACCTCCTAGTCTCCTATATATACCAATGAAGGATTTTCATTTGGAATCATCTTGTAATTGTGAATTCATATGATTTATAAGGAGGTTTCCCCCTCGAAGAGGCTTATTATCTGAATTTCTCTCTTTGTCAAGGTGTTGATTACTTGTTCTAAGGTTTTTATGTTATTTTGATATTTGGTTCTTAACAGTCTTCCCTATGTTCAACACAGTTACAACAGAGCCATACATAGATCAACCAACCACAACCCCTTTTAGGAGGGGTTGGGATTTTAACCATTGGGTCCCATGGACGTTGTACTACCCCTTTCATCCACACAGGAAGAATCGTCCTATGCACAAATCGAAGCCGACAAAGCCACTTGGTTCATTGAACGAATCCAACACACATGCCAATAGGTTCAAGATATTTTTCAGAATTCCAATGCTGAGTGAAAGAAATTCCATGATCAACACCTGGTACCACACAAATTTCAGGTGGGAGATAACGTTTGGTTGCACCTGAAAAAAGAACATCGTACAGGACCCCATCGAAACATTTTTCCACTCCGCTATGGACCTTATACCATCACCAAGGTTGTGGGTGAAAATGGTTTTGAGTTCAACATTCCCCCATTCCTTGGCTTACACCCAATGTTTAATGTGGACCTCCTTCGGCCATACTTTCCACCATTATTGGACACCTCAGAGGTAGAAGAAAAAATGACACCGACAAATCTCAAACCTGATTGCATGGAACATGAATCCACTAATCATATCGTGGACACACAGGTCAATGGAGCTTGCTAACAAAAGTTTCAACTTTATCATTTTTTCAAAGAAGGGAAGCTCCTGCACCAATGCAAGTGGCTCACATGGGGGCAAGTTCAACAAGAATTTCCACATCTTATGGGGGAATTCAATGCAATGGAGACCATTTATTCCTAATGGGGGAGGATTTATCTAGGTGGATATCGGTGGCCACCCACCTATTCCAACTATCTCACATACATATTTCATCTTATTATTTCCAGGTTTAATCTTTTCAATTTTTTTCTAGCTTTTCTAGTCCTAAACTTACGGGGTCATTTCGAGGCCCTAAAAAATGTTTTTTGTTCCCGCCACAGTCACAATATAGTGGGAGTAAGAGTGTGTTGGAATAATGTGTAGTCCTCAGATAGACCTTTCTAATGGGATATCATGCACCTAAAATGGAGATCGTACGCAAAAGTTATGACCATGAGAAGTTGATGTACCAACTTACCCCAACGGGGTCCACTTGAATTTTGGCGCTTCATCTACTAGGGTTATGTTTTTGGATGTTTATGGTTTTGACATTCATTTTTTATGTAAAAAGGCCTTTGGAGCCTCATTGTACTCATCTTCTTTTGAATGAGTGTAGTCGTTACATCTCTTCTCAAAGATAAGATATCACCATTCTAGCAGGCTTGTTTCAGTCTACATTTTACAGTTTCAACATATTTTTTATTTAATAGAAGTCAAGATTTACTATATCTATGTTATTATTCACTTTTTCTCTGTGTTAATATTTTAGATCTATGCTTTCATTTCGTTCCACTCATAAATCCGGATCAATGCATATATGAAAGTGTCCATCTCCTATATTTTTCCATTTATGGAAGGTGACCACCTTTATATACAAGAATTTATAGAATAAAGCTTCCATATATGCACATTTATGGACACCTCCTTATATGCACATTTACGAAAGGCGGCTTCCATAAATGCGCATATAAAAAAGCGCACATATATGGAAGTTGGATTTTGTATATGTGCATATACATAAGTCGTCGGCTTCCATTGCACATTTACAAAATTTGACTTCTATATATGTGGATTTCTAGAAGGAAACTTTTGTTTATGGCCTCTGTACACACACTCTTCCGTATATGCGCATTTATAGAAGGAAGCTTCCGTAAATGCACATATATGGAAGAAAACATATAAGGAAGTCAACTTCCATATATGTGTATATATAGAAGCCACTAGTTTCCATTGCACATTCTAGAAGTCGACTTTCATATATGCGCATTTCCGAAAGGTGGCACTGGCTTCCATATATGCACATATACAAAAGTGACCACCTTCTGTATATGTTAATCTAGGGAAGGATAACACCTCCTTATATGTTCATTTAGGGAAGGATACCACCTCCGTATATGCACCTTTACAGAATGAAACTTTTGTATATGCGCATTTACGAAAGGTAAACCCCTCCATATATGCACATTTACAGAAGAAAACTTTTGTAAATGTGCATATACAGAAGCGTTCATTTATGGAATTCAGCTTCCATATATGCACATATATAAAAGCGGTCAACTTCCATTGTGCATTTACAGAAGTTGACTTCCATATATGTGTATTTATGGAAGGCGAATTCCATATATGCATGCTTTTGTATATGTGCATATATGGAAGTGGCCACCTTCCACATATGTGCATATACAAAATTCTCCTTTAAGAAATATGCACATACAGAATTCAGCTTCTGTAAATGCACAATGGAATTTGATGGCTTCTATATATATGCATATATGGAAGCCAACTTCCATATATGCGCACTTTTGTATTTGCACATTCACGAAATTTGCCTTCCATAAATGTGCTTCCATATATACACATTTACAAAAGGAACATTTTGTAAATGCATATATATAGAAGCACGTATATAAGGAAGTTGGTTTTCATATATGTGCATATGCAGAAGCCGCCAACTTTTGTTATGCATTGTTGGAAGTCAACTTCCGTATATGTGCATTTCTAGAATGCCACTTCCATATAGGTGTGCTTCGGTGTACAACTTCCATATATGCATGCTTCCATATATGTGCATATATAGAAAATGCCACTTTATATATATGTGCATTTACAAAAGGAAACCAACTCTATATATTCGTATGTACAGAAGGTAAATTATGTGTATGCGCATTTACGGAAGATGACCACCTCCGTATATGTTCATTTACAGAAGGTAGCTTTCATAAATGTGCATATACGGAAGCACACAATTCGACTTCCATGTATGTGCATATACATATGTCGTCAGCTTCTGTTGCACATTTATGGAATTTGACTTCCGTATATGTGCATTTATGGAAGGAGACTACCAAAAATGGCTTATGTATATGAATTATTTTGTATATGCACATATACGAAAGTGGCCACCTTCCATATATGCACATTTATGGAAGGAATCATCCATAAATGCGCATATACAAAAGTATGCATATAATAAATTAATCTTTCATATATGTACATATACAGAAGCCATCAACTTCCATTGCGCATTAACGAAATTCGACTTCAGTATGTGTACATTTATGGAAGGCCACTTCCATTTTATGCGTACTTTTGTATATGGATTTTGTATATGTGTGCTTCTATATATATATATATATATGTTGCTAACTTCTTTATATGTGCATTTACGGAAGGCAACCACCTTTATATATGTGCATTTATAGAAGGTATCTTTCGTAAATGAACATATACAGAAAGTGCCTTCGTAAATGCGTAACAATATTTCCTTCTATGTCTATGACTAATTGAGCCCAATATTATAGTACTTTCCTTGGACTTATAATTTACTAATTTGTGATGATATTTATATGCATATTTAATTATGGTAGAATCAACATGATGTTTAATATGCCAAAAACCAATGCAAAGTTAAACTTACACTACTTCATTGGCAATTAAATCTACATCCATATGTAATTATTGTAAAGGAAATGGTGTTCATTGTGCTTTAGTTGGCATTATGAAACTTTCTAGAATAGTTTTCTTGATGTCTCATTTTTCATTTGGAACAATTTCTCTTTGTTTCCCATGGTCTTATGTTGCATTTTTGTTAAATAAAATTTTACTTTTTGAAATTTATTCGGGTACATTTTTCCACCCAATTTTGCCAACAATCCAACCAAAAATTTAGAAGAATATTTGGAATTGCAGATATCAATTGTTGAGATTGCATAATTCAAGCGAAATATGTATTTTTTCAGGGCGCTAAATCCATTTATGCATTCAAAAAAGCAATTCCAACAATGAAAATTTGCAATTTCAACAACAATTACATAGTCGTATTTTGGTGATGGTTGCCGAAAATGTCCAAAAAGTAGAATGTTTAGACTTGTCCAATTTCTTTTGAACCCTCCACTTCTTACTCCTATACTTCATCCACTTGAATGGCTAAATATTTCCTATTGGGTTTTGGTTTAGAGTCTAATATCTTACATTATTCTTCAAAATTCCCATGCCCATTGGCCTCTTTTCAAAACTTGTTTGCAAGATTATCTATTTATATGCATAGCATCCCACCTTCGGTATTGTAATATGAACAATTTTTTTTATTTTATTTAAATAAAAAGGAATTTATTCAAAACTCAAAACATCAACGCTGGAGTTCTATGAAATTTAACAAGCCAAACATCCAAAAATCAACAACAAAAACAAGGATGGCTAAAAAAAAGGATTAAAAAAAATTAGGCGACCCATTATTTTATTGAATATATACAATAATGGGAGGGTTATTGTACTTTCCACAACATGAGGTTGGAGACACGATATTTAATTATTTTTCATTGGATATATTAGTGGATCTAGACACAAATAAATATTAGTTTACTTTAAGGAGATGGAGATAGAACTCTATTAAAATAATATATGTGTCCATTCTCTCCCATTCTTGGATTGATAGGAAAACCCCTCTAAGCATAGTTGAAGTTCATGTAGGAGGCGGAATTGAGGCTACAAGAAAACACATATGAGGCCCTCTTTCCATTTTTCTTATTTATTGGATATTTTTGGATCATGTTGAGTAGCTATTGTATGTTCTTGATAGGATAAGCTATAGGAGGTAGAATTTGGCACATAAGAAGAGACTAAAAGTGAGGTTTTAAACCCTTATTTCAATGCTCTATGGTTGCACATTATCTATTGTATACATATTCTTGGTCTTGATGGTTTGTCTTGTATAAGGGTCTTCATTTACTCTCATAACCTAAAATATCTACTTGGATTAGTCATGATGCATCATTGACGGTTTGACTATATATTCTTCCATGTGATATTAATCTCTCTTTGTTTTTATTGTTTGACTCCATAACCCTTAGATTGACACTAGTCTTAGCAATCTACCATCATCTATTTCTATAAATTATATCATGCATTGTTTTAGTAAAGCTACTCTCTTATATGACCTTGTGTCTTATTGTATATCTTTGGTAGTCCTACTTTGGGATACCCCCCTTGAGTAGGAGGAGATACAACAAAAGTTAACAGGATAAGTTATCTAGGTAACAATGGTGACTGTCCTAGTAATTCATTTTTGGGTTGCACCTTGTGGATTAAGGATTTTTTTATTAACTAAAAGTTTGGGACATAATACCTACCACTACTCAACATTTATTCCTTGTTACTACTCAACAATCATTACATTCTCTATCACAACACTCAAAAATGTATGACACACATGTACCAACAATCCAAACTTAGTATTTAACAAAAAAAAAAAAAAAAATTTAATTATATTAATCTTAAAATAAAAATTAATCACACAT
>JASDQU010401477.1:0-10401 GCA_032191745.1 Picea mariana | reverse complement strand
ATCGGGACATGGGAACTCCCAGTGGCACATTTCCTGTCGCCTTTTGGGGGTGGGGGATTGCAAGGGGATGCAATAGGGAACATCCCCCCGACAAAATGAGATGCTCCCACTCTCCCTTTTGACCAAAGTCCGCCATTTTGAGGAAAAAAAGCAAAAGAACAAAGTAACCAATAAATGAAAGTAGAACTAATGCACAACTAAATGAGGGCCCTGATGAGGCACAGCTCGGCCCGGTTGGTGTGCCAATGCGTACCTCTTGAGAATGCAAATGATTCTGATCCAGATAGCACCATTCCCATGGTTGGTCCTTATTCCTTTGTGTAGTAGCTGGATGCAGAGAAGAATGGAGCATTGCCTTGAGCAGTGATACCCATTTGTCATTTGACCTGTTCTGAGATCAGTTATCTTAAGACTTAGATCTATATCTTTTAAAGTTTCTAAATATAATGAGAAATGCAATGGTGATAACTAATCTGTGAACCATGATTATTATGTTATGTTACATCATTACATGTATCATTTATGATTTAGTATGTTACACGTTACTGGCACATTGTTATGTATAAGATTTCAATGATTTATGTTTTTGAGGAAAAAAGACAAAAGAATAAAGTAACCAATAAATGAAAGTAAAACTAATGCACAACTAAACGAGGGCCCTGATGAGGCACAACTCGGGCTGGTTGGTGTTCCATTGAGTACTCATGAGAATGCAAATGATTCTGAATCAGATAGCACCGTTCCCATGGTTGGTTCTTATTCCTTTGTGTAGTAGCTGGATGTAGAGAATAACGGGGCATTGCCTTGAGCAGAGTACCCACTTGTCATTTGATCTGTTCTGAGATTAGTTATCTTAAGACTTAGATCTATATCTTTTAAAGTTTCTAGATATAATGAGAAATACAGTGGTGATAGATAATCTGTGAACCATGATTATTATGTTATGTTACATCATTACATGTATTATTTATGATTTAGACTTTAGTAGGTTACATGTAATTATGTATCTTACTGGCGCATTGTTATGTATAAGATTTCAATGATTTATGTTTCAGTTTGCATATATTTTAATTTAAACTTTTTAGTATTTCGGGCGGAGTCCCCTATGTTGGAGACCACAACGTCCCCTGTCACATTCCCTAGAATTTTGGGGGTGCTTCCACACGTCCCTCTGATGCATTTCCCCACTCCCATGTCCCCCCATCTCAGAAACTTGGTGGAACAATGATAAAATGAGCATGAAATGACCATATTGTTTTTCTTTGGGAGCTTTGCTCCTATCTATTTGCTTGTACCTTTGTAGAACAGTTTTGCATTAGGCCCACTATTATATAAGGCCTTGGTCACACAGAGAAACCGACTTAAATATAGTAATGTATCATATCTACAATTCCGCTCCTGAGCTTATAAAATAATAATCTTCTATTTACTGGTACCTTTACCAGACAGTTTTGCATTAGGCCCACTATTATATAAGGCCTTGGTCACACAGAGAAAACGACTTGAATATAGTAATGTATCATGTCTACAATGCCGCTGCTGAGCTTATCAAATAATAATCTGCTAATTGCTTCACTTACCCTATTGCAATTCTTAGTCTACTCCTTCAGAAAACGAGCCAATTTGGCTTCTGACTCATCCAGAGGGCAAGTCAGCCACTGACTTGGCCTAGTCAGGCCTAAAATCATGAATCAGCCAAGTCAGATCAGCTGATTCCATGTCAGTCTGCCACTTTAGCTGACAGCAGGGCCCAAGCACAAAACACAAAAAATAAAATAAAAAATTGCAAAAAGCTACCTTCCTTGAAGGTTGCTTCACCCCTCTTAACCTAATTTCACTTCTTATTGCTGCTTGCATTTGGACTGTTCGGAGCTGATTTGCTTAAGAAGACCCTGTGTGATTCTGGGACTCATTTCAGGGGAATCCATCTACGTGCTTGTTGCTTACCTCATTGAAGGGGGCTTTTGCAGAATTGTTGTGCCCATTCAGATTGGAGTTGGAGGTAACAACTTGCATTTCAGACTTTAGTGTTGACTCCCATATTTTCAAATTTCTTTTCTATTATTTAAGAAAGACTCCCATAGCTACAAGGTTAAAGGAGAGGGTCAAGGCATAGAACAATTGCACATCTGAGTCACGTGTAACCACTGTGGAAAAATAACAGGAAAAGTCACATATAACCACTACGGAACACTAATTAATGGGGGGATATCCGATACATAGGCTCAAATGCCACTTAGAGCATATTCAAGGGAATGTTAAGACAGCCCCAAGGTGCCAAATGATCAAAAACATCAAATGGCAGCAGCCATTGCTAGCACTAATGAAAAAAACCAAGAGGCAAACAATTTTGGAGGAAATGGGAAGAACTTTCAAAATCCCTGGAAGTAACAATGGAAACCCAAGAGCTGAAGCCTCCTCAATCAAAAACATCAAATGGCAGAAGCCAATGGTAGCATTAATGAAAATAAAAACAAGAGGCAAAGACTTATGGAAGAAATAGTGAGAACTTTTGAAATCCCTGGAAGTAACAACAATGGAAACCCAAGTGTTGATGCCGCCTCCAATCACCCTAATAGAGTGTGGAACAAAGCACAAGGCATGAGCAGGAACGCCATTTCCCAAACAACTCCAGGAGAAAACCATCCTAGGGGCGACACACACACACACATAAAACATGAAGAATACAAAATTAGTTGCAGACATATGAAAACATATATATGTGTGCTACTTGTAAATGAATACTACATTATTGATAAGTTAAAAATGTCTCTGTAGTATAGATTAATCATTATAACATCAGCCATTTAGGGCTACACAGATAACATCAACAATCTAGCAGTTTCCCAATTACAAATTTACAAAGTTTTAAAGCAGATAATAGGAAGTAGACTATTAAGTGGATTGTAGGTGCTCCAACACCCCTCTTCAACAGAAGTGTTCACTACTTGGGAAAGCACCTGTGTTGCCAAACATTTTAGCTGTTGGGTAGAACCCCAGTGAATAGTCAACATCTTTAACTTAAAGCTATAGTAATGTCAATTATTATTTCACTGGAACACCAATATTCGAAGCTCCTCCAACCCTATCAAAAACCATTTCCTAGGCCCTTCAACACCAATTAATTACCTAGTCGCAGGAGGTACCTACCAAATCATCTTACTCCTAGTCCAGAGTCCAGACTATATAGCAAGACAATAATAAATTCCCGTTCCTATTTTTTCCTTGTCAGGGTACATTCAATAAACACTGAATCTTCATGGGGAACATATTTAGTCTACTTAAAGCTTTCTCTGTCAATCATTAGTCTAGACATGATATGGAGATAGCAGGTTAGAAATTTCTCTTTTTAACTGTTGTTACAAGCATTCAACCTCATCAATACATATGTCAAACATAACAAAAACATATCACAGCACAATCTCACAATACAGCTTATAACCTGCAGATTTCATTTGATAATAACCAAGTTGTGTAAGAGACAATGTGGAAACAGACTCATACTAATAACCATAATCACTTATAACAGGCAACTATACAATGTGTTGAATAATGAATCAACACATGACGAATTACCTTAGATGTCATGACACATCACATCACATTGTATTTTTTCACATTTGGTTATGTTCTACAAGTATGCTAACAGACAACCCTTTCGCTCAGAAGTAAACTGCATGTCCATTCGATCCTCTGGTTATTTATCCTCTGTAGTGGAACATCTATGCTGGGAGCATCATGGGAGCACCATGGGAGCATCCAAGGAGTGAAGGATGGAGCAGGAGCACTATTTAGACCAGGGGGTCACTTCTTGTGTGGGGGCGTTCTCCCGAGAGCATTCCCAAAAGCAGTTTGCTTTGGGAGTGCACTCTCGAGAGTGGTTCCGCAACAATTCCCTGCAAAGCATAATCCCAATGCGGGAGCACAGATGGGGAGG
The DNA here is from genome assembly GCA_032191745.1 of Picea mariana. Classification (NCBI taxonomy): domain Eukaryota; kingdom Viridiplantae; phylum Streptophyta; class Pinopsida; order Pinales; family Pinaceae; genus Picea; species Picea mariana. Next base: position 6,464 of record JASDQU010401477.1, on the reverse strand, counting down.
AGCGATTCTGGTATCCCTGCCTGCACTACACCTCTAGGTTCTATCCCACCATTGATAGTCAATCAAAATAAGAGGTAAGCAACGTCTCTTGTTGATATAATGGGAGATATTGGTATGGTGCCCCATGCAAAGAAAAGGGAACAAACTCGTATAATATTTTTGCTTTGATGATGTGTTGTTTGTTTCAGGTCTCAGGAAGAATTTGCTTTCAGTTTCAGTTATGGAAGATAAGGGCTTTGCAGTAGAGTTCAAAAACCAGCAGGTCCGTATCACGCCGAAGGAGTCTAACCCAGAATCAGCTCAGGTGATCGAGGTTAGGGAAGGCAACTTGTAACGGTTACAGGGTGAACCTGTTCGAGCCCTAGTTTATAACACAAACAACTTATGCGAGTTATGGCACAAGAGGATGGGACACCTACTTTACAGAGCAATGCCTATTCTAAGGGAGATAGTCAAAGGTCTTCTAGAGTTCAGCATTGAGCAGCAGGGAGTATGCAGAGGGTGCATGCTTGGCAAGCATGTCAAAGCTGCTTTCCCAAGCAACGAGCACAAGTCTAAGGGGATTCTAGAACTAGTGCATTCAAATGTATGTGGACCGATGTCAGTAACGTCAATCACAGGGAGCATGTGTTAAATTTCCTTAAACCCCATTCACGGCAATTAGTGCCTAGGAAATCCTTGCTGAAATAAAATGCAAATCTACTGAATAAAAGCACACTGAGATTCTTAACTAGAAAATTGCCGCAGAAGTAAAACAGGAAACCAAACACAAGTACACAAGTATTTTTGGGTAAATACCCCTAAAAAAAACCCCAAGGGAAAACCAACAACATGATGATTTTATTATGATAAAATCAAGGCTCCCATCCTGGGAAAATGGCCCCTTTGAGGAAAAGTACAAAACAGCAAAATAACTGATCACACCTCAAGATCTATCCTTCGATCTTGTTGGCCGTTGCTCCTTTGTTGTCCCTTGCTCCCTTCCTCGGACCCTACCCTTGCACACTTGGATGAAAGACCTTCTCCTCCCAATCAATGAGATCTCACTATCTCACTCTATGTGTGTGTCTCCTCCTCTCACCTTAGCTGCCTTTTATAATGTTGAGTTTACCCTAAATCCAAAACCCTAGATCTCCAAACTAATCAATGGCTGAGATTATATCTCACCAACACTTGAGATCAATGGCTAGGATTTAATTTAATTCACTTAAACAACTAATGCCAAAAACTTAGGCATTTGATTAAATTAAACTCAATTAATTATAACAAGGCATTCACTTTAATAATTACTTTAATAAAGTGAATTTCCTAAGTCTTGAGAGGTATTAATGGCGACTTCCACATGTTAGACACAAAACCAATGTGGAAGTCCCTATCCAATGCTACAAACATCAACAACATGTACTATGTTTCCTTCATTGATGACTTCTCTCGCAAGACATGGATCTACTTCTTAAAGGAAAAGGATGAAGTCTTTAGCAAGTCTCAGGAGTTCAAAGCTCTTGTTGAAAACCAAATAAGAAAGAAGATTGACGTTTTGAGATCAGATAATGGGGGTGAGTATACCTCCAACGAGTTCAAGGATTTCTGCATGGAGGTAGGAATCAAGAGGGCGTTGATTATTTCGTACAATCCCACAACAGAATGGGGTTGCAGAGCGAAAGAATCGATCCATCATAGGGATTACTCAGGCCATGATTCATGACCAGGACTTGTTGATGTTTCTTTGGGGAGAAGCATGCAACATAACAATCTACATCCAGAATAGGTGTCCTCACAAGAACTTGGAGAACAAGACACCAAAGGAAGCATTCATTGGCGTGAAGCCAAAGGTGAGCCATTTTTGCATCTTTGGTTGTCCAGTATACATCCATGTACCTGTAGAGAAGAGGACTAAGTTGGAGACCTCCAGCAAGAAGGGTTTATTTGTGGGTTATAGTGAGAATTCAAAATCTTACAGGTCTATATTCTAGAGTAAAGGAAGATAGTAGTAAGAAGGGATGTAAAGTTTGAGGAGGACTTCGCATCCAGGAAGTCACATGAGCCCATTCAAGTGACAGAGAGCGAGGAGCAAGAGGCTCTAAAGGTTGAGCCAAGTTCACCAAAGACACCAACAATTTCCAATTCAGGACAACCTTCAAGTGAGGAGAAGACATTAACCCCTTCAATTTCTGTCAGAAGACCTCGATGGTTCACACAAACATTGAGAGATGCTCAAGAGTATGTTGGGGCTTCCTAGGAGCACATTTAGGGAGAGCAAGCCTCCGAAGAAGTTTCCAAACTACATGGCATTGATGAACGGCATCATAGATTCAGAACCTTCCAGTTTTCAGGAGGCAATAGACCAACAGATTTGGCGGGATGCCATGGTAGAGGAGTACACCTCCATCATGAAGAATGATGTTTGGGACATAGTGCCAAGATCGGAGGGGAAGTCAGTGGTAACTTCCAGATGGCTCTACCAAATCAAGCATGATGCAGATGGAAGCATCGAGAAGTTCAAGGAGAGGTTTGTGGCGAGAGGGTTCTCCTAGAAAGAGGGAGTGGACTATGAGGAGACATTTGCTAGAGTCGCCAAGTACACTTCCATTAGGGCAATTATATCTTTAGCTTCATTTATGGGATGGAGGTTACATTAAATGGATGTGAAGACAGCTTTCCTTAATGGGATCATTGAGGAAGAAGTGTACATAGAGAAGCCTCAGGGATTTGAGGTAAATGGAAAGGAGTCTCGTGTTTGCAGGCTTGAGAAAGCCTTGTATGGACTCAAACAGGCACTGAGAGCATGGTATTCCAAGATAGATGGATATTTGTTGAGTATGGGCTTCACCAAAAGTGAAGCAAATCCTAACTTAAATTATATATTTTTTGTCACTGATCTGATCAACATGATGCATTACTTCTTGGGTTTGGAGGTTTTGCAGAAACCAAGGGAGATATTCCTTGGGCTATGTAAGTATGCAGTTGAGATCTTGAAGAGATTTCGAATGGAGGACTGCAAACCTATGGCCACACCCATGATCACCAATCTGAAGAAGGTAACAACTTCAGATTCAGAGATGGTGGATCCCACATTATACAAGCAGTTGATAGGTTCCTTAATGTATTTGGTCAACACCAGACCAAATATATGTTTTGCAAGGAACACCTTGAGTCAGTTCATGGTGAAACCAAGGCACGACCATTGGGTAGCAGCAAAACATCTGCTCAGATATATGAGGGGCACAGTGAAGTATGGTCTGCGATATCTTGGAGATGGTGAAGTCAAGTTGCAAAGGTATACAGGATTGGGCAAGCAATGCAACAAACAGGAAGAGCACCTTGGGGTGTTGCTTTAGCTTGGGATCAACGATGATATCTTGGCTCAGCAGAAAGCAAACTTTCGTGGCACTTAGCTCAACGAAGGTAAAGTATATGGTAGCTAGTATAGGCGTTATAAGTCCATTTGGCTTCGCTAGTTGCTTGCAAGTTTATTTGATCAAGAGTTGGATCCCACGTTGATTTATAATTTTATTATGATAATCAGAGTTGTATCAAACTCTTTGAGAATCCAGTGTTTCATGACAAGTCCAAGCACATAGAGATAAAATATCACTTCATTTGAGACAAAATTCAGGAGGGAGCAGTGAAGCTCCAATATATTCCCACCGATCGGCAGGTAACTAATATTCTAACCAAACCCTTAGTAAAAGGGAAGTTTGAAGCATTCAGAGACAAACTTGGATTGGTGCAGAATTCCTTCATTGCTAAGAGGGAGTGTTGAGAAATGTAGCTCGAGCATGAGCTTCTTGCACAGGTTAGATGTGAATGTGTGAGTAGTAGTTTGAGACGACTTCTTAGTGACCACTTAGGAAAATTGGAAAATAATACCGTTTCGTAATTCCACTTAAATAAATAAAAGTGAAAGTCAAATTTCCCATGTTCTCCTAGTCTTAGAAATCTAAATGAAATATTCTAGAATATTAGTGAGTTAGATTTGTTCTAAGTTCTAAGTTCTAACTTAGCCATACACCTCATTGTTGAGATAAAGGGTTGCTAGGATTAAGGAGATTAGTTGCTAAGATTTGGGAAATTAGTTGCTAGGATTGAGGAGATTAGTTATCTCTCTCAAAGCATAAATAGGTCAAGATGGGAGAAGTTGGAACACACATGAGAACACTTGAGAGAGGCAGAGACCACGAGAAGAAGGAAAGTGCACCTAAGACGAGAAAGTGCAGATCCACTGTAGCAAACAGCAAGAGGGAATCCGTACAGCAGTAGCTGCTGCCTTCTTTCTTCAGCAGATCCATACTTCTATTTCAGCAGGTTATACTTCTGTTCTGTAGTGTTTTGTTTACCATACAGCTGCTAAGTTACAGCAGACTGTGGAGGTACCTTGTAAGCTTTGATCATTGGAATGATAAGCTGATTTGAAGGGGAAAATCATTGTGCATGTGTGTTATTCATTTATTGCTTCCATTGTTCATTTTCCAGCTATATGTGTGATTGTTGCATGTTCAGAAATATCCATTTCTGTGATTAAATAAGTTCAGAGGAAGGTTAAGCAACTTGACGTGAGCTCAGGATTGCTCTTGAAAATACTCATTTTCACACAACTAAGTAGAATTGATGAGTGATCACTTAGAAGTTAGACCAAGCTCTTCTATCAATTATTTTCAAAACCTGCAACTTACAAAGTTACACTATTGAACCAATGTCCTTGGTGTAGTAGTTTTAACAGCCATTGATTCAAACAGATTCTATGATTGTTCTGAAATTCACATCATTGCCTATTTTGGTCTTCATAAATTTTCAACACAGAGCACCAAATTTATTCTCATTTCCCCTTGAACTCAAACTCGTGTTGCTTCAGTTTATATCAAGTGAATTACTTTAGAACCCTTTGTTCAGTAGAAACCTTGGGTTTTTCTTATTCAATCATTGTGTTGTTTTTTATAATCACGCCTTACTAACTCGTTCTACAAGATATTTTGTTCTATTAGCTTCATTCAAATCTTTTTACCTGTGGACTAGTAACAACAAAGTCTTGGCAAAATAATTCCCTTACATTTGCCACCTCCAATTTTTTCAATTCACCAGACAAACTTCTCATTAATCTAACTTTGTCTATTATGAAAAAACAGAATAGTTATTAAAGGTTGACATCTTAACTGATAATTTATAGTATCAAACCCACTAGTGTAAGATAGGTCCACATTACTCGCAAACGAGGTTGCCTACATTGCAGGAAATCTTATTTCCAATGATTCAACCAAGGCAAAACAAGCATTGAAGTTTGAACCACTTTTATATTTCCAGGAACTGGACATCCTTATATTTCAATTATCTATAACATAGCTCTCAGAGTCTGGTTTAGTCTGTTTCCTATAACGTTTCCTCGACAACAACCATTGTGCACTCTTCTTTACATAACGTTTCCTCGACAACAACCATTGTACACTCTTCTTTACATATTATTCTAAATCAGTTTATTATGAAACAACTGAAGAATTATTTGAGGTTGACATCTTTGACTGAAAATTATAGTATCAAACCCATTCATGTAAGATTGGTCAACATTATTCACAAATAAGGTTGTCTCCATTGAAGGAAAATTTATTTCAAATGGTACAACCCAGGCCAAAAAAGCACTGAACCTCCTTTATATTCCCAGGCAATGAACATCTTTAAATTTGAATTATCTCTAACATACCTTTAGAGTCTGCTTTCATCTATTTAAGAACTAGCGCTGCCTCGATAACAACCAGTACTCCATGTGAGCTTCTAGTTTAATCTCTTCCGTACTCATGTGCCCTTCTGGTATTGCAAGGAAGTGGCTAACATACCACCCCGACCCTCCCCACCAAACCCCGTGTTTCTTTATGTTGCTTCACTATATATCACCATTCCATTCACTGCTGCTTGCAACTTCAAATTTCATATTTTATTGTTTCCCTGTATCCATCTTGATACATTAAACACTTCTCCATTTCTAAGTACCAATATATCTGCTTTAGTCATCCCAAAGTTATTTCAGACATCTAAGTTATCCATGGGTTCTCTCTCTCAAGCTATAGAGCTGATGAATAAATTCTTTCATTGTTGACATTAAAATGTTAGCAACTTTCAACCCACAAAACAGGAGCATCAATTTACTAAAATATTCCTTGCAATATATTGTTTCCTTCTATCGATCTTGATACATTGAACACCTCTCCATTTCTAATTACCAGTATATTTGCTTTAGTCAACCTAAGTATCTCAGATGTTTCGCATATCCATTGGTTCTCACTTTACATTATTTTTTCACTTCTCTCTCAAACTATACTGATGATGAATAACATATTTCATTATTGAAATCAAAATGTTGGAAGGTTTCAACCCACAAACTTGGAGCATCACTTTGCTAAAATATTCCTTGGGATAACATGTAGAGATAGAAATGTCTCTATCCCATAAAATCCCTCCTTTAACACTAAATTTGT
>JASDQU010401476.1:0-10806 GCA_032191745.1 Picea mariana | reverse complement strand
TCATGCAATGTTGTGTTCTTCCTGTCTTAACTGTCAATCTAATTTTAGACTGAAAGTCCTTCCACCGTCCAGAGTGATTAGAGACACCCAACTGGCAAAATTTTCCAGACTTGTCAAAGAAGATGAAGGACCCCCGCCAAACTCTGGATTTAGCAATGTTAAGCTCAGTTGATTGTGCATTATAGCCATTTGATGCTGGCCACACCAATCGTGTTGTGAATGGAATCATTCATGCTTTTCTTAAAAAAATGATTGGTAACCCAAGGGCGTTCTGAATGGCATTATTCGTGTGTTTCTTAAAGAAAACGATTGGTAACTGTTGCTGCTAGTCATGGTCGTGGCTAAGGCGTGCATTTTTATCAGCAAAGATCCCCATGGGCGAAGGTTGAACTAGAATGTTAAATGGGTCGCATCTATCTTCGACATTGCCTCTGTTTCTGTTTCAATGGGGGCGCTTGAATTGATTTGAGCTTTCCGTCAAACGTTTCAAATGGTTTTATTGATCAAATGGGTTTCTTTTTCCTTGAAACATTTCAAATGGGTTTATTCCCTCCTTTTTCCTGAATAACCTAACGCGATGGGCACTTGGATAACCTAACATAATGGGGGCTCCTCTTGTAGATCAATTTGTTGAGTGGAACCCAATCTCAACATCCCCACTTGGATAACCTAACACAATGGGTCTCCTCTTGTAGAACAATTCGCTGAGTGGAACCCAATCTCAACGTCCCCACTTGGATATTGCTCTGACATCATCTAGCTTCTTCTGCCAGTTCTCTTGTGCATGCTCCATAACCAACCGATTTCCATCAATGACAACCTTGACAGTCTGCGTCATCTCTGTTATAGCCATATTTCTAACAGTTTCATCATCATTTCCACATTTCTTCGTTGTTATTGCGACGTAATTTTGTCGAAATTGTGATGATGCATAGGGTTAACCGATGTTGAAGGTCATGACATTTGGACCACTTATTTCATCGATGTTTCAACGCACACCTAGATCATGGATATAGCGACGAAATTGTTTCGATGAAAAAAAATCTTGACTGTTGTGGAAATTGCGACGGATATGTGTGGCAATATCAACGAAAAACCGTCGCAAATTTGGTTATATGTAGTAGTGTATATACAACATATAGTACTTCTATGTTGGAGTTATACTGGGACCTTTTCATTACATGTTTTTTCCAAACCTAATCATGGTCATATTTGTATTTGTATTTGAATCTTACTACTATGGTTTCAAGTCTTCTACAATTCAAGAAACATAATTTGAGATCCATATGTCCTATAACCTTGATATTTTAACTTCTATTTGTAACAAGCATTGATTCCATGTCAAGAGTTATATACAAGTTAAAGGAACATAAGATATAACATATGTTCATGTTTATGGACAAAGTTGTTTTCATGAATGACAACTATAAATTCCATGTCCATTGATCCACTATTGGAATTGAACAATTTATTATCAACAATCTTGACATTGAATTGACTACAATAAATTTCCCTTGAATTGAATAGTTTAGTATATTTTTCGATGAATGACTACGATAACTTCCAATTTTTAGTCATTCCACTACTCAAATTGAACAATTTGTTATTGACAATATTGAGATTGAAATTACTACATATATTTCACCTGAATTGAATATGTCATTATTATTTTCAATCATTGACTATCATAAGTACTACTTCAATTGTTCCAAAACCCAAATTGAACAATGTGTTATTGTCACTCTTGAGATTGAATTAACTACAACATCTTTCACTTGAAATGAATAGTTCATTATCTTTTTTGTTGAATCACTGAAATAAATACCACTTCAATCATTTCACTCTTTGAAATGCAAAGTTGATCCATAAACGAGGGACTTACAACCCACTCACTTAACCAACACAAATATCTTGTGAAAATAACTTTTGATCTTTGTTTCTCTCCATGTACAAAGTTCTTTTTTCTTCGAATGGCCCACTACTGTCTAGTGTAACCTGCACACAAAAACTAGTTAGCAACAAAAGGACAATTAGGTTTCTAAATTTTTGTGATGTCAAGTGCTCTAGTTTCATAGTTGACCTTCAGGGATTCTAAGCTCAATGCAATTATGAGTGAAAATTCTCTTCAACACAATTGAATACGTTTCTAAGATTGGTTTTATGAGATTTCTCTACTCATTGTGTTGCAAAAGTCAATGATTATCAATCTCTTCAAGTGGAAGTTTTTGCATCAAATCGACCTTGAACAAAACTGTAAAATATGCCAAATAACATACTCTGCAATTACATATAGGTCGAGCCCATGCCCCTTCAATTGTTGTTTATTAACTAGTTTCAATACTTGGTTAAAAATTCAGTGAACAAAATCGATAGTTATATGAATATAAACTTTGATTATTTAAATGATTCTATACAACACTAAACTTCCATTTGCTAGTTGTGTTCATTCCTTCAATTGAAACTAGTGTTGTAGCTATGTTTTTATTAACTCAATTTGATTGAGAAAATATAGCACTTAAATTGATTATATATATAGTTGCCACTCTTAGTAAAATACATGACTATAGGTAACATTATTTATTTTAGAGCATTTACATAACACTCAAACAAAAAATAGATACCATTGATTTAGTATTGGGAAGAGATTTCAATGCATATAGATGACAATCACAATATTTATGCCATCCTTGTTTTTGTTTCTATGCATCACTCTAATGGTTTCTCCTCAAAACCAAAATGATCCCAAGCTCAAGAAGTCTCATCCAACACCCAACTTTTAGAGGTAGCACCTCTAGAGACTTAGCAAACAACTTTCTATGGAAAGGAGTTTGTTAATTATATGTATTGAATTGTGGGCTAGTAATTCAATATTATTAATCATAGGATGGGCACTTTGATTCCACAAATAATGGGCTAGTAGTCAAGAAGTTTGGTTTGGCTATGGAGTTCTCTCTAATCAAATCACCCACCAAATAATTAAGGGACCAATGTCTTGAATGCCCACCAACCAAATGGCCTCCTAGAATTGTTTATGGTCATGTATGACCATATACTCTACAATTAAATGGTTGTACAACTTGTGCGTAAGAGAAAATGCCTAGCTAAGGAAAAAATGACTCAAGGAGGAAGAATTGCATCTTGTGGAATGATGAATATCCCCGACAAGAAGAAATTTACATAGAGAAGACGGCCTATGGTTTTGGGGGAAGATTTACAACCTATAGGAAAGAGAAATAAATAGAATAACCAAAACAAACCGATTTAAAAACCCCCTAAACTATTACAATGAATCTGGAATGAAATCCATCCATCTTTGAGATTGGTTGGAAATCCAATGGTGGATGTTTTGTAGCTTTTTGGTTTATTATTTTTCTCATGGAGACAACAACTATGAATAAAATCCTCAAAACTATCGATGTTGAAGAATTCTCAACCCATTAAACAACACATGCAACAATTTAAATATAGAGAAACTACATTTAAACACATACTAGATAATAAAAAAAATTAACATAAAAAATAGAGATATTCACAACACAAGAACTTAGTGTTTACCTTGGAAACCCAAATGGGAAAACCATCATTACATGGTTGCTTAGTCTATTTGAGCAATATCTAGTACAATGCAACCTATCGCTCTCTCTATGCGGCCTCCTCTCTTGGCCAAAAAAATCGATTTAAGAGTGAAAGTATAGGAAAAAACAGGGAGAGTTGGGGTAATGGGAAGGCCAAAGGGTGTGACCATTCATTTCCCATTCCTCACTCATTTCTCTCCTATTTGATTTTTCTTTTTTCATTTATTATTTGATTTTCTCTCTTTTTTCTTCTTTACTTTTACATTTACATTAGATTTAATATTTTATCTAACCTTCATTAATCATCAAATTAAATTTTCGGTACTGAAACTTACAACAATTTGCTTGTTCGGATCTATTTCAGATCACACCTCCACATTGAGAGTTTTTTTGGTCTCCAAAATATTAGAGGAAACCAATCTAGATAAATGTGTCGTCTATTGGATTCTTTAAAACATGGCTTTGACTCTTTCTTCTGGCTACATCTCTGACTCTAGTTGCATATCTGTCTCGTGGCTATGGCTATTGGATTCAACTTTGGTTATGGCTCTTGTTCCAGAAATACACAAGTTTGCTCACTAACTCTCAGCTCTGACCAATATCCATATCCAAACATTGTAGTCAACATTCATTCCCATATCTCTCTCAAACTTGGAGATGGTCCACCTTGGAAATCAATCAAGCCAAGTTGAATGATGGTCTTCTTATTTAGGTTTTGTCTTCATTCTCTGGCTCGATAAGTCTTCTCCACAATAAATTTACTAGTAAAAGGAGTTCTTCAGGTTAAAATTGTAACTAGATAGCTCAAGACAAGGCTCTATCTCATGCAAAATCAACCATAGCTATGGATTTGGGGCTCAAAATTTCATTCATGGGTAACTTTTGGAACTACGGTAAAACAAATTGTATCCAAAATTAACTATAGGGTTCTATTGAAGAAAAAAATAAAAAGTCAGTGCAAGGTTCCTACTCACAAATCTGTCCTACTTGGATTAAGTGTTAATTTTCTAGCTCTTTATGCTTATCAATAGACTATATTAGCCTTAACGTGGGGGACCCCCCATTTTTGGACAAAATTTTATAATCTAACAAGATACCATTATTTTCCATAGCATTTGCCTCACTATTTTGGGATTGGAGCACTTGAAAAAAATTGAGAGCACTAAAATATTTCACCACACCTTGAGTTCTTAGAATCAATATGGAAATAATAGTATTGTGAAGTTGAGTGATTTTTCATTTGGTGAATTATTATAGAGATTCACCAATTGCAATAAGATCATCGATCCCCATTGTCTTAAGGATAAGCAGACCTTCATACATGGCCATAGCTTCAACTAGGTGTTATAGGATATGCCTATCCCCCAAACATATTTAATTTCACAATTCCCCTTAANCAAACAAGTGTAATTTTAACCCTAAATATATTGATGATTCTAGCAGGCACCACTTTTTTATTTAGGGGTTTTAAGTTTGGTGTTTTTGACCCAAAAACATGAATTTTTAGGGTTAGATTTCTCATTTTAAGGTTATGGTTCTCATCAAGTCAATAATTAATTTTATACATTTGAATCGTTTTTCATCATTTTTGGCCCTCTAGGAAGCTAAGGTAGGACAATATTATGTCAGGCGGTCCTAAGAGGGCTTGCATGCAAGTTCATCGCCTCTTCTTCTTTTCCTTTCGTTGATTCAAAAACAGGACCATCCAAAGTGTAGGTAGCCTTTGCCTTATTCCAAGCTACTAACAAGTGCATAAACAACTCAATTATCAGATAGGTAGGATCCATTCCAACCAACATATTTTTGCTTATAACAACACGCCCACAATCAATGTGAGGCATGGATAGCATCCTGACTTATACAATGATATCCACAAGAAAGATGTATCATACACCATCACGGTCTAAATGAAATATATCGAAAGGGTAAAAAAGGTATATTAAAGCATGAATGTCACAAATAACAAAGGGATTTTAACTTTCTTAAGTGAATATAAAAATACAAGTAAAGAAATAAAATAATGGAAATATATTATGTAAACTAGAGTATGTGTACATTATTGACTTATCAGAGTACTTACTAACCACAATGATGAAATATTACAATAATAAAAGTAAGAAGCCACATGATCAAATGTGTTATATTGAAAAAACAACATAGTAAAACAAGTGCCACTGCAGTGGCGATGTCCCTATCATTTGATCAGTTTGAGATAAAATGGTAAGTTTAAAAATAATTACATATGTTTTTCTTCACTAAAACGAGACTAACACACTATTTTCTGCAAAGTTTTGGTGTATGCATGCATAGAGTTTATTAATGTGGAACACAAGTTTGAAGATAGTTTTTACGATTTTGAAGATAAAATGACAAGTTAAATATTTACATATGTTTATCTTCACTCAAACGAGACCGACACACTTTTTTTTGCAGAGTTTTGTTGTATGCGTGTGCGGAGTTTATTAATGTGGAACACAAGTTTGAATATAATTTTTACGATTTTGAAGATAAAACCACAAGTTAAATATTTGCATATGTTTGTCTTCACTAAAACGAGACTAACACACTATTTTCTACAGATTTTTGTTGTATGTGTGCATGGAGTTTACTGATGTGGAACACAATTGACACAATAGTTCACACTTTACCATTTGTTCAACCTACATTTTATTATGGAGCTTTAGTGTTGTTTATAAGGTATATCCACTCAGAGATTGACCCTCTCACCCTTAAGACTGTAGAGTTAAAATCCCAGAGATAAAGGCCATAAGGTCATAAAGGCATGTAAGAAATGCCAAAAAACTGCTTCTAACCTTTTCGACCTCTTAATCTTTTCCAATCCACACCTCGACACCTGGGTTGACTTACTTGGCTTAGAGGTTCCATCCATTGAGGATGGAGGTATGTTAGTAAATTCAAGTTAGCTTTTCTGAAGTGGGGATAGTTTATTTGGATGACTCCTTTGTAATTTTACAGAACAAACAGAGAAAAGCATACTCTGTTAGATGTGGGGATAGTTGAGTTGGAGGAATTGTTTGTAATATTATTGAACAAATAGAGAAAAAAATACTTAATTAGAAACTCAGCTTCACGAGGTGTTGTCAACTTAAGAACAACCAACCCCTAACCTAATTAATAAGGAAACATAATAATACTCTTTTCTTTCCTCAATCTAGACTCAACTCTGTCATGTCATATTGAATCTCTTATTTACACATTTCAATGGAATTTATATGCTCGTGTGTTCTCTTCTTGAAATTTATCTTTGTAAGTATTGCTTATGCCAGTATGGCATGCCTTTTTTACTTCCTTGTCTATCTGGCTAGCTGGTTTGGTAGTCTTGTATGGGTTGCTCAACTCTCGGGTGTTCCTATAGGTTTCACACTATCTAATTCCCTTCTAAAGTTCGCAAGGGATTCTCTGATCTAGAAAGGTTTTGACTAGGTATTGTGTCAGTAGGTCGAGGCTATAATCCCTTTGTTGTTTTTATTTATTTATTTATTCTCAATCTATGATATTTGTTTTCTGCAAGAGTTCTCGTTACTACTTTTTGTTTAAGGTCTGAGAGTGTTGTTAAAGGTGAATCATGTTGGTCGCTTCTATGGGATTTGACAATATTGGCATGCTAGTAGTTGTGGTTACTGTGACAGAATGGTGTGTCAGCTGGGAACGATTGGAGATTTAGGTATCTATGTTATTTCTACTATAAGTAGCATAGTCAGGGAAGTCATCACCCTCTCTATTGTTCATCATTTATTTTAACAAAGTACTTTCTATTGATAAAATGATAATGATAAATATATAGATGTAGATGGCTAGAAAGCTTCAGCCATCGTTTATCTTAACATAATATGTTTTATTCATATTTAAAAAGATAGTATTACATATATTTCCACAGAAAAACTGACATTTTTCCTCATGCATTTTTCCTACAACCATCACACTACTTTGAATATACAAGAGAGATTATGTATTATATGAATCAAAGAAAATATCAGCATGCCATTGTAGGGGAAAACATTAGAAATTGTATTCCAATATGACATAGATCCCAGATCATTGTTATAATATACTTAAATCTTATTTCCTACCAGCTTCTCTACTTTAAAGAAGAAATTGATCTGTTTATTAATAGTAAGCGCATCAAAGAAGGTGTGCATCGAGTTGTATAAGTTTCAACGAAGTAAAATCGCACACTTGCAACTAGCTTAGTTGGTATTTGGTGCTCTCATCCTCGCCAACTAGACTAAATGATGCTCTTTTCCTTGCCAAATGAATCATTCGGGGTCTCCCTGCTGCTACGGATCACTCTGCAGGTCTCCTTGTTGTTGCAGTAGCCTTGTGTAGAGTGGGGTCGGCCTCACATGCATATATAATATGCAAACATTTTAGGTGGTTTGGAACTCCCAATGAGCTTTGTGTACTATATGAGGATGAAAGACCTTATTCTTCATAAATTGGAGGCTTCATGAGGATGGATGACCTTATTCTTCAGAAATTAGAGGAATTTGTATGTTGTGAGGAGAATGATAGAGATATTTCACATCTAAGGCAAGCAGTGTAGGAATCAACACATCTAAAGTGGGCAATGTAGGAGCTAGATAGGAGTTGGAATTCTGGAAAACAATATGCGATTAACATGGGATTGATTCCATAAATTGTGATATGCATTTTGAGAGGATCAATGTCTATTAGAAGAAAAAATTGTACTTCGGTTGAAGGTGGTGTGGTGAAGTGGAAGAAGGCGATGGTGGTGATGGAGTGTCATCAAAGAAGGTGGTGATATTATTGAACAATGCACAAAGCTTCTTGAACAAGGCAGAGGCAGTGCGACAAATAGCAAGGCTAACAAGATGGAAGGATTGAAAATATGCTAATGAATACTCTATGACATATTAATTAATAAGAAGTCGGGGTTCTCAAGCGAGGAGATCAAATCTAATCTAAATCAAATAAAAAATATTAATGCTCATTGCCACAATGGAAATAAAGCTTTCAAGTTGAAAGCCAATAACATGACAGAAAAATAAATTATGTTTATTTAGTTTAATCTCAATAACAAATTTACCAAAGTTCCAGATTGCAAATAACGAAAAAAAATTAGTTGAACATAGAACTAATAGTGGATCAATGCCAAACTCATTGCTATAGTCCGTACCTGGGCATGGAGTAATAAGGAGATTTATATTTAATCTTATCACAAACATGATGCAACGTCCTCATTAAATGAGGAGTGGGCACCAATTCTTAGTTCACCACAACCAAAGTAGGAAAACTCATTATCAAATATGATATCTTAAGAAACAAATCCCATAAAGCAAGGAGTTTCATATTTAATCTTAGGATAAAAAGGAGGGGATTGGTATTAGATGAGGAGGAAAAGTCAACAGTTTTAAGGTTAGAGAAAAGCAAATGATATAGTGGGCCGAATGGTTAAGGATACGTGTTTCCTCCTAAAACCTCACAAGTTTTATGATCTTGCCTATGTGACTTGCACGAGTTTGGATTTCCCAAGGGGTCACTCCACCTCCAACATGTCTTCCACAACTGTGTTGTGAAACATATTTAGTGATAGATATCCTCCTATACAAAACACTTGTAAAATATACATTACAATTATCACAGACCATCTTAATGTAAGCATTATGGGTGACATTTGTGCTTCTCAAATGTTGAAGCACCCATTTCACTACAACACCTGAATCTGTCATGTTTCTGACAACATCATTAGCATGTGAAACATCTGGTCTTAACCATTTCATCACATACAATAGACCTCCTACTGAACATACACGAGACATAACCTTTTCTTCTCTATAGATAGGCCATATGCTTAAAGAAAAATTATAATGGAAAGCAAGAGGGATAAAAACTGGTTTTACAATGTTCATACTGAACTCCAACCACATCTTACCATTACCATCTTTGTGTACTTCCACGCCCTTAATTTGTTTTGTTGCTCCTTGATCCCTCATCTGAATTGTCTTGTCCACCTGAGTCATTTTCTTACAAATTTTATCCATGATTCATCTTGCATCAAGCATATCATCAACAAAGAACATCAAGACTATGAATGTACTATAAACCATATAGTCATTCCTACCCTTTGAAAAATTTTGACTCACTATGAAGGATTCAAACATCTTGTATATTTTCCTGGGTACCATTAGGTCATACAATGAATTATCTAGCATGCAAACAAATTTACCGTTGTGATCTTGAATCAGCCCTTTCGGTTGTTCCATACATACAATATATCTATCAATGATGACCTTGTGAGAAGTAGGATCCCACACACAACATCCCTTTATACCATCATCATAACTTGCAGAGATATAAAACAAGTAGGAATTCAGAAACAAAGATTTTAAGTCTGGAAATGATTTACTGCTTACGAGTACCTGCAATTCTTTCTTGCTCTTATGACCTTGATGCTTCTGCCATAAACAAGAAGATACATATATCACTTTATATGCTATTTCAGTACTTCCTTCCAACTTATAAAGGTGATCAACCTTTGTTGCCTTCATCACTACTAAATTCCCTTTCAACAATGTGAGAGTTCCACCTTGACCTGTATACTTATATCCACAAGAATCCAACACTCCTAATGAAATCAAATTTGATTTAAGCTCGGGTACATATCTAAAATCTGTTAATTCCCTAACAATACCATCGAACATCCTGATTCTAATACTGCCAAGCCCAACAGTTTTACAACGAATACCATTTCCCATAAACACTACACCCTCATCAACAGATTGGTAAGAAAATAACCAATTTCTATGTGAGCACATGTGGTGGGAGGCACCTGAATCTAACTGCCATTCTTCTTGATATTGTAAATTACTAGAAACGGATAAAACTTGATCAATTATACCTGAATTTGTTACAACCAAATTTGCTTCCTTCGTAGAGTTTTTCTTAGATTCATTTCTCTTCCAACAATCTTTCTTAAGATGTCCTGTTTTTCCACAGTACCAACATTTTTATTTACCCTTTCTGTGTCTTGACTTAGATCGAAAAGAACTTATTGTTGGGTATGTGTTATATTCTTTGCATGTGTGTGTGTGTGGGTGGTTTTTTCTATTTTTAGCGGATTTGTAAATTAATCCCGGATTAAGGGATTAGGGTTTTGGTATCTACAGAATACCTAAAAACATTGTATATATTGTATGGTGAATGGTGAAATTCGATATAATGAAAATAAGAAAGGTTTTCTCGGTTGAGG
>JASDQU010401472.1:0-10806 GCA_032191745.1 Picea mariana | reverse complement strand
AGTCCCAAAATCTCTTATTATCTTCCAGAAGCTTCTTAATGATCTTGACCATGCTTTTATTGGATGATTCAGCTAGCCCATTACCTTGTGGGTAATAAGCAGTAGAATGCCTAAGATTGAATCCATAGTATTCACAAAACTTTACCATGTTAGTGGATTTGAAATCTACTGCGTTATCTATGATGATCACTTCTGGACAACCAAACATAGACAAAATATGCTCTTCAAAGAAACTTATGATTACCTTATCAATAGCCCTCCTTGTAGGCACAACTTCAATCCACTTCGTGAAGTAATCTGTAGTTATCAAAATCCATTTGTGTTGGCCACTAGATGGAGGGTGGATCTCGCCAATGAAATCCAAAGCCCATTATTGGAAAGGTGTAGAAACTTTTACAGGTTTGAGAAGTAAGACTAAGGATTTAAGCTTTTGTTTACTAGCAAACCTTTGGCATTTCTCACATGCTATAACCTTTGCACAGACATCAGAAAATATGCTAGGCCAGTATTACCAAGCCCTAAGTATCTTATATGCAATGGACTTCCAAAAGTGATGTCCCCCACACACTCCATCATGAAATTCTTACATGATTCTCTGTGCTTCTTGTTCATCAACACACCTTAGTAAAAACATAGAAGGGTCCCTCCAAAACAAAGTTTGATTATTTACACAGTACCAGGGATAATTTTAAGGATGGAAATTTATTTTTAAATGTAGAAAACTTGGTGAATCTTACTAATCCTTCATATTCCAACTATAAATGATTGGCAACATTTTTGTAAAAATATTGAGATTTCTAAGGATTTTATATAGTTTTTATAAAATTTTGGTGATTTTAAAGGTAAAATAATTTTATCCTATAGAATTTGGGCAAATCATTTTTAAAATAGAGAATCTCGTTTTTGGAAAAACCATGAAAAATTATCCCATGAGCGTGGTAGTACTTAACCACTTTGAGTTTCATGGATCTTACTTTACACTTATCCATTCCTAGAGGAGTTTGAAAATTCTGCAGAAAATAAAGGATATCTCTATACCATTTTGATTCAACAATATTTTCATTGACTTGAGAATTGTTGGTTTGAGGATGTGAATTTCCTGAATTATTATAGATGTAGTCAACTCCCAGAGCTCTATAATTGGAATCATCTAGAATCTTAGTTAACCCCTGCCCTTTGACTAAATTGGTAGGCTTGATCTCCATGTCATAATCCAATAGCTTATCTATCCATTTACTTCTCTTTCCATCACTATCTGACTGACTCAAGATGTCTTTAATAGCACTAGATGGTACATATGAAATGACTTTGGAATGTAGCACAGAAACTCTAAAATACTTCAGTTTCTTCACCAAAGCAAAAACCTTCTTATCCATAATATTGTATTTTAACTCAACATCCTGAAGTGCCTTGTTGAAGAATGCAATGAGTTGTTCAAAACCCTTAGATTTTTTCTTCAAAAGAGCAGCTGCTAAAGAATCTTGAGATGCAAAAGAAAAAATCAGGAACTCTTTTTCAAATATGGTCTAATAAAAACAGGGGCATTTGAAATATCTTGCTTAATAGACTTGAAAGAATATTTGGCTTCAGTTCTCCATTTGATCTCACTACCTTTTTTCAACATTTCAATTATGTATTTGACCAATTTAATAAAGTTGGGAATAAACCTTCTGAGAAATTTTATCTTCCCAAGGAAAGACTGGATTTCCTTCTTAGTTCTAGGGATAGAAAGCTTATGAATGGATATCACTCTAGCAGGATCAATTTTAACTCCATCAGCACAAACAATATGCCCTATCAATTTCCCTTGTTCTAAAGAAAAATGCGATTTTTTTGGATTTAAAGAAAGACCATACCTTCTGCACTTCAGAAATACCTATCTCAAATGGCGTAGATGCTCCTCATTAGAGTTAGAGAATATAGTAACGTCATCCAAATAGATGACCACAAACTTATCCTTCTCTCCCACGAAGGCAAATCCATGGCTCACTGAAAAGTGGCCCCAGCGTTCATCAAACCAAAAGGCATTCAGAAATACATTAAATTACCCCAAGGTGTTGTTAACACAGTTTTCTCCATTTCATCTGGATGAACAACTACCTGATTGTATCTAGAGAAACCATCAATCATAGACAACCTTCTAGATCCTACCACCCTCTGCAATATATGTTCCATTTTGAGTGATGGATAGTTGTCTTTTTGGGAACATCTGTTCAAATTTTTGAAATCGACACAAAGTTTGATTTCACCATTATTCTTTCTCACTAGCACTTTTCTATACAGTCAGAGTACCTCAAGGGTACAATGATCTTGTCATCTAAAATTTTATTGACTTCCTTCTCCATAATAGGTAACAAAAAAGGATTTATTTGCCTTAATTTCTTCTTGAAAGGTTTTACATTCTCTTTCAAAGGTATCTTATGTTGAATGACAATTTCATCAAAGGTCTTAAGATCTACATATTTCCATGCAAAAATATCAGTGAACTGCTTCAACATTTCTTCATATTTAGCTTGGTATTTTGCTGACAGGATTTTTTATAATTTAACATGCTTGGGATTTGCAGTAGTCTCAAGATTACAATCAGTCACCTCTGCTTCTTTTTCTGGATCATGAAGCTTCACAGGAACATCAATATGATAAACATTTATTTCAATAGGTGTAAGGCCTTTTGGAATATGATTAGCAGGAAATTACAAGATCTTATTCCCAGCAATCATATTATGAAAATTCAAATTATGGCTAGCCTCATCCAAATCATCATCTTGATCAATATGAATTGAAGAAAAATCATCTACAACTTCAATGAACCTTTCGATTTTAGAATCTTCCTCAAAAACTATCCAATGCTTGACATTGTTTGGAATATATGGTTTGTACCTAACCTCAACCTCATATTTCAGCTTTGGGGGAAAAGGAGTTTTAAAAGTACTTTTTTCCACAGAAAGTGAATCAGCCTGCTAATTCTGATTTCTTGGAATATATACAATATTAAAAGGTAGAAAAAGGCTTCAACAATGTCACATACCTCATTTATGTAGTCTATCAACTGAATATTCTTTGTCTGATATACATTTCTAACCTATTATACAATGAGTTCAAAATCCCCACGCACCTTCAAATGTTGGATTTTCATTTCTCTGGCTACCTTGAGACCTAACGGAAATGCCTCATACTCTACAATGTTATTTGTTGTATCAAATTATAACTTGTAAGACAGTGTAATGACTTCATGTTTAGGAGAAATCAGCACTACACCTGCCCCTATGCCTTCTCTAGATGAGGCTCCATCAAAGTATAATTTCCATAGAAAAAATTGATTTTTAGCAGACTGTGGGGCAGCAACTGATTTTTTCAAAGGAAACGATTGTTGGACAACACTAACAATATGAAATATAGAGGATCCCAAATCCACATCAATTGAATGGATAGGATGATTTATAGAATGATCACTATCACTGATAATATATGCCAATTGAGCCTCATGATAGAGTCTTCTAAATTCTCCTCCAAACAAAGGTATAATGGAATAAGAGAGATCCATTTTAAGAGATCCCCCAAGATTCTTACACCAAGATCTAGACAACATCATACCAAACCTAGGAGGGATTTCAACTACAACTATATCTATGAATAAAATTTCGGTTGGGATTTGAGATAATGAAACAACAAGGTATTTGATAACCCCCAAGCATTTGAATTTTTTGGAATCAAAAGGAAAGATATTGTGGTATGATTTAGTGATTTCTAACCCCAATTATTCTGTGACAACCTTTGGCATAAGATTATGGGGGCTCCAAAATCTAACAGGAAGTTATGAAGGATTTTTTCATGAACATTTAATGAGACACAAAAAGGAGGAGTGGAGTCATCCCTCTCTTCTACAATTGGCCCTAAGACAATAGTGGGTTTTTCATATTGGATATTAATCACATCAGTAACAGGATCAATGATAGAAGAAGGTTGTAACCATTTCAAAATCTGACTCCTATAAGAATTTGTTTCAACCAATTGAGTCAGAGGAATAGGAATTTTGATCTTACTTATCTCATGTTCTAGGTTGAAAGGAAATGAGAACTTGTCTTCTTCCAGAGCTGATACTTTCATAATTGGTTGTACTTTCTTTCTTTCAGGATTCTCGTTTATTGTGTGTACTGCTGGGGAAACAGGTTTATCTTTTTTAGGAGAAGATTTGTCGTTTTGAGGAGCATATTTTCCAAAAGCTAAGTTGGATCTAAGATTGTACCCTTGTTGATATGTATTACAAAACATATTATTTGGACTTCCCCCAGCCTATAAATTCAATGAATATTCATATTCACTATGTGTTAGGTGACTGAGAGAAATCTCATCTCCGAAGAAATAAATATCCATATCTTCATCTACATCTTCAGCTTCCTGATTGTCTTCAATATAATTATTCTGCAGAGGTATCTGAATTTTCTGATCATCATTATTCTTCTTATCCCTCTGCATGATATGAGGGTTATAAGGGATTCTATATTGATTTGTATTCTGATTTCCTTCTTGAGGTGCATTCCATTTTTGTTTTTCCAATCTGATTTTAGACAACTCAGATGTTATTTCCTCCATCCTTCTTGCCATCTCTTCCAAGGAAATCTTCTGAATTTTAGTATTTGATGTAGAAAACTTATATTATTCTTTTATATTTCCCTTATCTGATCTCTTCTTAAGTTGTTATGATACTAGAATGTTGGATTCAACTTCAAGAGATGAATCTTTCATATTAGTCAGGGTGGTTGATCTTTTTTCCATAAGAAGCAAACAAAAAGCATCATCAAAATCATTAGCATAAGTGACATTTTCCAACCTTTCAGCTGGACTGATATTGTCTGGTATTTTTTGGTACATCCGATTAAATCTCTAAGAGAATTCAGAGACAAAATCACCATTCTTTCTTCGAAGATTGTTGAATTATGTCATGTAATACAAATTGTCTTTCGTGTCTCCCCACTTTCTCAAGAAGGTGGAATCAAGGTCTGTGATGGTCATAATAGAGTTAGCTCTTATGTTCCTAAACCACTTCCTCACTTCTCCATCTAAACTTTGAACAAAAATCATCATCCACACATCATCATAATCCACTTGAAAATTGTCAGCAAAGGAATAAAAAGAAGTTAAATGCTCCTCTGCAGTTTTTTCCCCTTCATTGTCAAACCTTGGAAGGTACTTCATGTAATCATTTGCTCAGAGAGGATGAAGATTATTTGGCAATACCAAAGCTGCATATCTGGCATCCCTGATAGCATCCATTGGATTGGGATGTGTTGCACCAGCCATTGTTTGACCACCCAAATGTTGATTTGTATGTGGTGATAGTGGTGATTGTGGTGATGAGGGCTTAGGGATGTTCACCAATTGAATCTTAGGAGAGGACTAGAGAATTTCTTCAGCAATTTTTTCAATAGCAAGGATATTAACTTGGAGGCTAAGATTGTGTTTCTCTTCTTGAATTTCTTCAAGGATTGGGACAAGGAATTCAAGGTTTTCCTCAAATTTATATCTACTCTTAGGATAGGGTGTGTAAAAATATTATAGCTCTACAAATTCCTCTTTCCCCAAGGTGGGTTTTTCAGAAGGAGGTAAAAGAAACAGTTTTTCAGATCCTAATTTTTTAATATATTTGGATTGTTTCAGGATCTTTTCAGGGTTTGAAACAACAAGCACATCTGGAGATTCTGGATGAGCTCTAGTCCCCTCTCTCTTTGGAGCCAAAGTGTCTTATGTGGAGTCACCGGGTGAAAGGATATTGTAGTCAACTATGACTAGTTATAGTTTCACCATCTACAACTAGATTTATAAACTTATGCCATTCTACCCAAGGAAACTCTCATCATTTATGTCCCTGAAAACAACGCCAGAATATTTTAGCGCTAGAATTCAACTCAAGACTGCTATTGAGTTAAGCCTAGCACAACTTGTTTCAAAATTTTCAATTGAGGTTTTAAGATGGATAAATCCTTCCTTGATTTGAAAGAGAATAATGATCTGATCTATTAAGATCACTCACCTAAGTGGAGCAAGTTAGGTAAACAAAACTGATGGCTATAGATTCAATATTTTAAGTGATGTGATTGAGAGAACGTGAAAAACAAAGACTGATAAATACAGTAATAAAAAATCGTGTCTTTAATGTCTTTATGTAGAAGAGGAATAAACCTTTATTTAGAATTCATTCTAAATAAGATTTGAGGAAAACACCATTGTGGCAAAGATTACTAAAACCCTTTAAAGCAACCTTCTCAACACAAAAAGCATTTTTCATAATCTTTTATAACATCAGCAAAGTGTTCAGAGGAAAACATGAAGATGATAAACAAAGAAAGATAGCAAACTAACCATCAAATTCGTTAGCAGTTGAAGTCTTTACATAAGCAAGATAGATCAAAACAGTCTTAAGATATATCATATCAAGCCAAAAACAGGGATTCGGCCCTTTCTTCTTCTACCACATTTTAAATATAGTGTTTTGAATTAGTTACATGTACTTATGGTTGATCCTAACTATCAAGGACAACTCAAAACCAATCCCTACAAAACTCAAAATGAATTTCAGCCTTTAACTGCTCATATACAAAATAATAACAACTTACAAAAAACTTCCTAGGATTAAGGCAACAACCATGGATAAAACACTCTTTGCTTGACTTGTTCTACATTCGGATGATAACACTGCAGCATCCTCGTTATCCTTCCCAGATATAGCTGATCTTCAAAGATCCATACGAATCCAACCTTTGAAAACTCAGTCACGGTGCCCAATTTGCATTTATATGTGTATCCCAATATAGCCTTTTAGATCCACAAGAGGTGTATAGCTTCATAACATGATCCATAAGATGCTAGTATAGGTATAGCCCTCCTCTGTTACAAAAATATGAAACTGGGTGAGATTAGCAGCAAAATCGATTGTTGCAGGTGTTCCTGTAGCAACCCTGTTTTTCTTTGTGTGCAACTGCGGGAACTCCCTGTAGCGACATACAAAAAACAAAAAAAATCACATTTTCTATGCCTTTCTTCACCTAGTCTGCAACTGAACATAACAAAAAGAAGCATGATACCTTAGAGATGAGAAACAAAATGTTATCCCATACTCCATCATCATAAATCACAGTTTAGGATTTTGCATTTGGGGTGGAATTCTCAAACTGTCAGATCTCCATGAAATATTGATGTGACTACTTCTGCCAGCAAATCCAAACTATCCTTTTTGGTCTGCTTGGATTGATATCTAGTTTTCATTCTTGTGGGATTATCCCCTCCAGATCCAATCTTAGGGTTTGAGCCTTTCACATTTTTCTTACCCTATTTTCTGGCAGGGACTCTATTTGTGTCTGAAGTTATCTTTGTATTCATTGTTAGACTTCCCCTTTTATATTTTTTCCTCTCAGGCTTGATTACAGGGATTCTCTTACTAGTAGATGGCTTCTCCATAGGTTTAGTAGGCTCTTCATCAATAATGATGACCTTCTCTTTGATGGTAGGGTCATATAATGTTTTGGATGTTAGCCTGAATTTATTTAGAGTCCTTATTCTTCTCTTCCTTGCCAAAATTATGTATTTAGAGGAATCGTATTCAGAGGGGCTTGAGGTAGGAGGAGTAATCTATGAGATAGAATATTTAGGCTGTATAGGATATTTAAATGCTTATGTTGTTTCAGGTTGTTGATCTTCCATGAAAACCCTAGGTTTAGCTAGCCTTTTGTTCCTTCTAGAATAAGTCTTTTGTGCAAAAGGAAAAGGATGCTTACCTCCACCTAGGATACGGGAAGACCTTGCATCTGCTTGTTGGCTAGTTGGAGTAGCTTTCACAGCCTCATCTGAAGTCTTTGAGTGATCTGTTCTTTTTCTCTTCTTTGAAGCGGTTGGTTGACTGGTGCTAGGTGGAGTTTCTTGTTCAGGCTTAGTAACATTATCATGTGATTGTGAAGCAGAAGGATGCACTTCCTTCTCAAAACCCGACTAGATCAAAAATTGATCCCAAGTCTTCTACAATTTCCCCAACTCGGCCTTGACAAGTACTTTAATCAATCCCTGATGATAAATTTTGTGAGGATGGGTTTTGGGGTTTTCTTGGACCTTCATGGCCATCTTATTGAGATCCCTTAAGAAATAATAAGGTAGATTCATTCTCTTAATTCCTGCCAGATGAAGCAAAAAGCATAGATGAAATAAAAATACAGCATAATAACACCCCTCACAGGTGATGAATCTGTTGATCATGAGTAAGGCTTGCATCCATTCATCATCAATCCAATCCCTAGGAATGCCTTTGTCCCATCAGTCGGGAGGTTGCAAGCAACTGTTATGGAATATTTTGTAACTTGCATGACCAGGTTTTCAATTCAGGCCCATTTTTCATTAAAACTTTCAGCAAACGTCTTGGCTGCAATGTAATGATGACCATCCAACTTATTAAAAAATAGATACCAACCTTCCCGATCAAAAATGTGGCAATTGTTTTCATAAACCTCCATGATATCAGCCCCTTCAGGCTCTTTCCTATTCTCATGTCCACCTTTACCCATATGTACAGCTGTGAACATAAGAATAGACTCTTGGCTACAAAGAATGGATATGTCTATTGTGTAATGAGAATAATAGGGGATCTTCTAGCTCTGTGGGTGCAAATTCAAATCGACCAGCTGTTGTAGGTAACGAATAATGTGCCATTTTTAAAAATATATCTTTTGAAAAAAATCATATGTGTAACCTTCTGGACATTTGACATGTATAAATGAAAATAAAACCCATCTTTGCATGCTATGGCTGACAATGGGTACTTGCTAATTATTTTTCATACTCATGATCTTTGTAGTACAATCCACAACTTCCATGACTCCCCAAGGTGATCGAAATAATCATGACCAGGGACATGTGGAAGTTCCTGTAGCGCTCAGCCAGATTTCTCCTTTTTCTTTCTTGGGAGGATTAGACTTTGAATCTGCAGCTTACTAAGTTAAATAATCATGAAGTATAGATGTTGATGTGACCTATGGATCAAATGAAAATATTTCAAGCCAAGTGATGTCATCAAACAATCATTTAAACATGTGTATAATTCTTTATGTCCCCCTCTCACAAAACGAAGTCCATCTCATTCATTAGATCTAACATTATTTTAATCCCTTTAAGGTGAGATATTAAACCTTTAACAACACAATGCTAAAGATTTATAACTTATACTAAATTTGAAATGACAAGTAGGAATGAATGAGGAATAAAACAATGTAGAACAAATTAGGTGTTAACAAGGTGTACCTAAAAAACCTTGAGGTTTCTCTATGTATACTTCTTCCTCACTTACTCCATTGAGAAAAATGGTCTTTACATCCATCTGATGTAAACTCCAACCCATGGATGTTGCAAGAGATATGATGGCTCTAATAGAGGTGTATCTAGAAACTGGAGCAAACGTCTCATCATAGTCTTCTCCCTCTTGCTGGGAGAACCCTTTAGCCACAAATCTTGCCTGGTATTTATCGATACTCTGATCCATTGCATGCTTTATCTCATAAACCCATTTTGAAGTGACTACAGACTTTCCTTCAGGTCTAGGAATAGTTTCCCATATATCATTTTTCATGATGGATTGATATTCTTCCATCGTAGCTTCCTTCCCTTCTTTCTTCTTGAGTGCTTCTTCAAAGGTGGAAAGTTCTGCATTGAGATGTTCTATAGAACATGTAGTTTCTTCCTTGGGACCTTCATGTTCTTCTTCATCGTTGGGATCCATGGAATCTTCTATAGATTTCCTGAAACCAATATTTTCATCAAAAGTCACATCTATGTTGATTTCAACCTTTTGTTTACTTGGAGCATAGATTCTATAAGCTTTTGATGACTCACTATATCCAACGAATGTGCCCTTATTTCCTAAAGGTTCCAACTTCTTTACTTTTTCCTTGGGAACATGAATATAGACAGGACAACCAAATGTCCTCGAGTGTTCAACACTTGTCTTATTTCCGAAGAAATCTTCATCTGGAGTCATGTTCTTCAATATACGATGAGGACTTGTATTCTAAACATATACGGTTGTCATAATTGCTTCATATAAACATGGATAGATTATGGTCATTCACCATTTCCTTAAGAGATTCTTCAATGTATCGGTTCTTTCTTTTTGCCACACCATTCTTTTGAATATTGTGTGGGACAGTTAGCTCCCTCCTAATCCTAGCTGCTTTACAAAAGGCAACGAGCTCCTTGGAGGTGTTTTCTCCTCCATTATCAAACATCAATATATTTATCTGCTTAGTGAGGAGGTTGACATTGGTCCACACACATCTGAGTGAATGATGTTCAAAACTCCTTTTTCTTTGCATGCTTCCTTTAGAATTGGTACGTGGTGAGATCACTTACCTCACTGCTTGATGGATTCATCTGCTCATGTTTGCAACTGTCACTCTAGCTCCTTCTTAGAGCTATCGCATGTGACCTTCTCAGAACAATAACAACAAGAGAAAAAGTATTTCCATTAGCAATTTCATAAGAACGTATATATGGTAACAAGGATGGTAGTCATCATAGAATTACCAAGGTCACCTACCCAGGAGAAAAACAAGAAATATCTCCTAAAGGAGATTTTAGTTCATTTTGAAAACAACTGCAATAAGAATCTATATCAATAGTACTTATATGCAACCAAGTATACCTAGAAGTAATAGAACCTTTCAAATATTGTTGTCACAACTATAGTGTTTACTTGTATTGTAGCAACTATCAAACTTGATATGTGAAAATAGAAACTTAACAATTTGATCAAACAAACCTGGAACCTGG
>JASDQU010401471.1:0-10806 GCA_032191745.1 Picea mariana | reverse complement strand
TGGTTTTAAATAAAACCCGAGATATTTCATTCCTACCTCTAGGTTGATGAATTGTATGTTGAACATTGAATGAATTCTTTGTTCAAGACTGGGATCAATGTTATGTGCAAGAAAACCGATTTTTGACAGTTTATATCGATACCTGAGATTGTACAAAAACTAGCTAGGATGGTTTTGAATTCCATCCAGTCTTCATATTTCCCACCCCCTAAAATTAAAACATCATCTACGAAGAGAAGATGAGATACTATGGTCGTTGTGTCAACTTTGAGTCCATGAAAACTCCCTTCTACAACAACTTTCTTCAATAATCTACTTAGACATTCAACAACCAGAAGAAATAGAAAGGGGGCAAGGGACAACCCTATTGAAGTCCTCAATATATTTTGAAAAAATACGAGGGACCATTAATTAAAACTTCCATATTAACTAAGGTAATATAATCTATTGTTCCTGAGTTTATACTTTAAGGCTCTAAAGTATATCGTCAAGGCATCTGTAAAGATAAAGGTAATTAAAGGGTAAAAAATCAAAGGAAGGATAAATTAGAGTTGGTTTCCCAACTGCCTCTGTCTAGCTTCCCTTTGTTCTTGGATGTTAATATCTCTCTCAATTGCTGCCCATGAATGTTCTAATTCTACCCAGTTAGTCATTGTTTGCAAAATAATATTAAAAAGGTTTAAAGCAATGCTAGTTTGATCCTGGAGACCAAGTTCTATGTTGGGTTGTCTGTTATTTGGGACAGTCATGGAGAGTAAAATTTTATTTAATTTTGAAAGAATTTGATAAATTGTTGCTTCAATTTTTAAGGGATAAAATAGAAAAAAAAAGTTTTGAAATTCAAAATAATGACATAATAACAGTTGAGGTCGTTTCTTGGACTTGAAACAATTTTGAGAATAGTAAAATAACAAAGAAATACTACTGAAAAAATATGAGGCTTTAATCATGAAAGAATCTTATATTGTAACAGGAAGTAAAGAGGAAAACGAGATTTCTAATGAAGTGTAAAATATTATCGTTCAAATGATCTACAAGTCTTAAAATTACTGATAGCAATATCAAAGAAAAAGTTGCAAATAATTTGATAACCAAATCAATTCAAACTACAAAAGATGTATGAAATAAACTTATAGTTGATCATTCATTAGAAAAACATTGAAAGAGAAACATAGAAATATATTGTAAATAGGGTTAAAGAACACATAGCTTCAAGTTGATAGAATTCAGAATCTCATCTGCATTATTTATATCACAATGGGTTGAAAACTTTTTATACAATCGACTCTCCTCAAAAACAAAAAGCCTCTTCTTAGTATTGTGAAATTCTATTTATACATGATCCACAAACCTCTTTCCCATTGGTGATTTACCAACTTCCTAAGACTAACGGTTACATGAATGTGCAATGTCAAACCATTTACATTTCTATTTTAACTACTTTGTTATTTCAATAATGAAAATATACAAAACAGTATTTCATGTCTTCTTTGACGAACTTCCTTCTTCTGTCTTAAGATAGCGAATACATTTTCCCAAAAACTTCACCAAAACTCTGGGAGCTTCTGGTATATCTTTTGCCTCAAATATGAAGAACTTTTTATGTAATTCGGGCAGACGATCTTCAATTATCTTCCTTGTGAACTTAATAGTTTGCAACTTTAAGTTCGGCATCACTATCCATTTGTCAATTTCGGTGACATTGATTACCTTTATTTTTGGGATCTCCACCTGCATTTCCTCCAGATCTTCCTTGAATCTTAGCTAGTGCTTGACAATATTTAAGTGGCCGCATTTTGACGATTTTGAATTAAAAAATCGGAACATTTCATTCAATCGGAAACTGAAACGTGAACAAAACCTAAAAAGATTGATTGTCATTAATCATGCTTTCAAAATAGAGTTAATTTAGACTAATCACAGATTAAGAGTCAATATTTCACATTTCGGAATTTCGGGGATTGTGTTGATGAGAGGTATGTTATCACTGAATCCCAATTTCCAAAAATGAGAAATCGCAACATGTTTAAATTAGGACTTAATTTCGTTTTAGCAAAATAATTGATCGGTATTAATCATTTCGAGATTTTGGGGATCGTGTTGACATGAAGTATGTCATCGCTGTATCCTGATTTCCGAAATTGCGAAATGATTAACTTAAGACTTAAATTTTGATATTAGAGAATTAATTAATCAGGATTAAGGACTAACCTCCAAATAGAATTAATTTAGATTAACATAGATTTTGAGTTGGGATTTCGCATTTTGGGATTTCGGGGATCGAGTTGACAAGAGGTATATTATCACCGCATCCCGATTTCCGAAATAGCAATATGACTAATTTAATTTTAATAATTATTTAGTTCAACTTTTCGGGAAATCGGGGATCGGGATTTTGCGATTCGATATGTATTAAAACCTATGTTCTTAATAAACCCCGAATCCAGAAAACCCCTTTTTTATTAGTCTGATTTTTGGCTTTTTATTATTATTAAAACAAAATCTGTCGGGATTTCAGCATCGGCCTTTTAGAAAAGAAAGTGAGGGTTGTGCTTCTTGAAAAGCCGAAACCCAAAAAAGGAAGGCTTTAGTCTTGAGATTAAAATTTTTTTTAATATGTTTTAACATAGGCTCCAATTGGGGACCTCGTCTCCCTGTGGGATGAGGAGAACATGTAGAATTAGTGCCTTTATTGGGTTAATGGAGTCAAGGGCTTATCTCTGCGGAAATTGCTAATGAAGGGGATACAGAGGAAAAAGAGATTTCATCATTAATTCTGAAAATCTTTTCAAAACTCTCATTTGTTGTAAACTCAGCTGTAGTCCCATTCATGATCTTCTCCTTCTCGTTACTGAAATTAAGCTAGCATTAAGATGATCAAAACAATCCTAGGAATCCCAACAGATTTTGTGGTTTTCGGCTTGCATCAAATGAAGCAAAATTCATATTTTTAATTGGGGAGCCCTGTCTGGACTTGGGATGCAGATCTAGTTTCGAAAAAACTGGTAACTAGAGTAGAGTGATATTTAAGTATGACAACCTTATAGATACCTCAGATATTGCGTCACTACCAACGAGCCTGTTCAGTACCCTGGTGAAGTTATCTGTCCCTTTTTATTGAATTTTATTTCACCACTTCGAATCCTAATTATGCATTTAACCTCAGATATTGCTTCACTGCCAGTGATCTTGTTCAGTACCCTGGTGAAGTTATCTATCCCTTTTTACTAAGACGAGGGCAATCATTTAAATGAATTTCCTTTCATCATCTTTTAGACTAGATGGGGGCAATCAAATATGAATTTCATTTCACCATCTGTCTTATATTTTACTTTTTGAATGCAAAGTGGGGGTAATCAATGATACTTAATATACCAGGGATGGTATCTGTGTAAAAATTGTAGTGGAGGTATGTCAACTTGTTTTGATTACTCTAGACCAACATTTTCTTAACTTTCAAAACACCTTAGTCCGCAAAGAAAAAGGGGAAGATTAATTACAGGGGTCTTCCTTCGAGCAAGCTTAAATCCTTAGAAAAATGTTAAGAAACCTAGGAGAGTTAGAATCGGCCTAAGCATAACTTTGTTTAGTCGAAGAGTGAGGAGTTATGAGGACTGGTCTACCTTTTAAGAACTATTTTTTAGCTTCAAAAGTTAAGACATAATCTCTTCTCCCTCTATGGGAAACCCGGAAAGAAGCTTGGTTTTTTAAGAAGACAAAACTACGAGTAGAAAGGGGAGACGCAGAAAAACATGGAAATCAAAAAACAGAGGTCATAAATTGAACCCAATTCTTGGAACTCTTTCTCGGAGATGCTTTTCATTATTTATTTATTTTAAATACCTCTTATCTTATTCTAGGTGAAATTCTTAGGGCCTAGATTTTGAAATCATTCTTTAGTGACCTATCACACTTACGAGACAATCACCGCACTTTTTTTATAAAAAACCTTTGTTTGAAAAAATAAAATTTTCTGGAATTCATACCTTTGCCTTACCATTTTCATTCTCTTTTGAAATAATGTAAAATATTATCTATCACCTATTTTCGACGAATTTATCTTCTGCTATAAGGCTGTCTGTTTGCTACTTTCACTTGTCGGGCTGCAAACCAGGATCCTATAAAGGAACATAATGAAGAGTATCAGGGCCTTTAAAAATTTGAATACATTGAAAATTTTATCTCCCTACTTCTAGAAAAACACTAACCTATTTTTATTTTTATTTATTTATTTAGTAGACTTACTAAAGAAAATTATGAAATAAAAAGAAAAATCAAACAGTATATACAATGGGAATTTTGAAAATCAATTATTCCATATAGTGTTTTAAATAACGCCCATTGACATGGGCGTTGAGGATTTTACCGTCCAAATTCTCTAACAAAAATGAATTTTTTCCTTCAGGAGTTGTTACCTTGAACGGTCTGTACCAGATGTGATCGAATTTACCATGTTTTGTCGAGTCTTCCTTCCTTGCATCCCATTTTAAAACCAAATCTCCAGGGAGAAAATCTTTGTCTTTGGCTTTACGGTCGAATAGTGTTTTCATGTCATCCTGGTATTTCTGCAACCTTTCATCCACTTCCGCCCTGTGTTGTTGGACTTCAATCAGCTAATTTATCCTTCTTGTGATAGGATTTGGTTCTTCCTTCTCATCTTGCCAAAGTTCATTACAGGAAGCACTAGATTTATAGTTAACACTACATCGGTCCTGTATACCATTTGGAAAGGAGAAGTGTCGATAGACTTTTTTGTGCCTATCTGATTTTCCCACAGAGCGTATTTTAAATGCACATGCTAGGATTTCTTGTTTTCGCTCAGCACTTTCTTAATTATATTAATTAAGCTCTTGTTTGAAGACTCAGCTAGTCCATTTCCCTGGGGGTAATATGCAGTAGAATGACCAAGCACGATATTGTATTTTTGGCAGAAACTGACCATATCCATAGATTTAAAGACCTGAGTGTTATTTGTAACTATCTTTCGAGGGCAGTCGAATCTAGATAAAATATTCTCTTCTAAGAAATCGATTACCATCGAATCTGTATCGCTTCTAGTTGGAATAGCCTCCACCCATTTGGTGAAGTAATCTGTTGCAGTCAGGATCCATCTGTGCTGAGCGCTAGAATGAGGATTAATTTTGTCTATGAAATCTAATCCCCATTGTTGAAAAGGAGCTTTCGTTTTGACTGGAACCAATGGCATCGCTGGGAGCTTATGCTTACCTGCGAATAATTGGAAAGGGTTGCAAGTTCGGACCTTGGTGTTTACGTCTAAGAAAATTTTGGGCCAATAATACCCTACCCTCGGGATCTTATAATCCGTTGCCCTCCAAGCATGGTGTCCTCCACACAATCCTTTGTGAAATTAGCTTATGACCTTCTTAGTTTCTGATTCAACCAGAAAAACCAACAGGAAGCCAAGTGGATCTTTCCAATACAATTGTCTCTCGGATATACAGTACTTGACCGCATGCAACTTCAACGTTCTAGCTTTGGATGGGGGTAAGTTACTTGGGCACTTAAAAGTCAATAGGTAGGACACTATGTTTTTGTACCAATTTGATGAAGCAAATTTCTCTTCGATTCTTATTTCAGCTATGTGTTCATCAAGTTCATTCATGTCCACAGACTCTTCACTTCTCTGTAAGCCATTTATCCCGAGAGCTCTAAAGTTTGATTCAGCTAAGAGTTTAGCCAAACCTTGTCCCTTTACTAGTTTCGTTGGTTTAATCTCTAGGTCAAACTCTTGAATCTTGGCTAGCCACCGTCCTCTTTTTCCATCACTGTCAGATTGAACCAAAATATCTTTTACGGAGTTAGTGGGTACGTACGCAATCACCTTAGAATGAAACACATAGGTTTTGAAAGCATTTAACGCCTTCACCATAGAATATGCTTGTTTTTCCATTATATTATATCTAAGTTCGGCATCTCTAAGACTTTTTCTGAAAAAGGCTATCGGTTGCTCGAAACCTTCTTCATTTTTTTGGAGGAGAATCGCGGCGAGTGTGTGTTCGGAGGCGAATGAGAAAATAAGAAAATCCTATAGATAATCAGGGCTTGCTAGTACGGGAACCTCACTTATAACCTTCTTGATGCGGGCAAACGATGCTTTGGCCTCTGCTGTCCATTTCACTTCACTATTTTTCTTTAACATATCTGTGATTAATTTCACGATTTTAGCAAAGTTTGGAATAAATCTTTTTAAAAAAAATATTTTCCCTAAGAAAGACTGAATCTCTTTTACATTCCTAGGAATATTTATTGTGTCTATAGCTTCAACTCTTTTAAGGTCAATTCTAATTCCATCTTGAGACACAATATGACCCAAAAGTTTACCTTCTTGCATAGAGAAGTGAGACTTTTTGGGGTTTAAAGACAAACCAAATTTGCGGCATTTTTCAAACGTCTGCTTGAGATGTATCAGATGATCTTCATCAGATTTATAAAAAATGGTTAGATCATCAATATAGATAACCAAAAATTTGTCTCTTTCACCAATGAAAGTGATATCCATAGCCCGTTGGAAGGTAGCACTTGCATTCATCAAACCAAAAGGCATCTTATCATACATAAATGTACCCCAAGGGGTGGTAAAGGTTGTCTTTTCTTTATCGTGTTCACAGATGGCGATTTGATTATACCCAAAAAAGTCGTCGTTCATTGACATCCTATTTTCCCCAACTACTTTTCTAAAACATGATTCATTTTGGGTAGGGGGTAATTATCTTTGAGGGATGACTTATTAAGATTTTTGAAATCGACACACAGTCTAATTTCCCCATTTTTCTTTCTAACTGGGACTAGGTTTGCTACCCAATCTGAGTATCTCAACCGTACGATTATCTTTGCATCTAAGATATTTTTGACTTCCTTTTCGATCACAGGCAATAAAATAGGATTAATTTGTTTGAGTTTTTGTCTAAAGGGTTTGACACCAGGCTTCAGGGGTATCTTATGTTTGATCACAGAGGTGTCATAGGTTCTTAGCTCTTCATATGACCAAGCAAAAACGTCTTTGTAATTTCTAAGAAAATCTGCGTATTTAATTTGGTTTCAGGGGACAGATACTTGGATAGCTTCACTAGCCGAGGGTTTTCTTTAGTACCAATTTCACAGTCTTCAACTTCTTCAGGTTGAGGCTGTAGAGTGGATTTTGAAGGGATATCATCTTGATTGAATAATCTTTCCAAGGGAATCAGACCCTTGGGGATCTAGTTATTTTTAAGAACAAGCATTCAGTGATTCATGATTTTATAATGGAACTCTTGAGGATCCTCCCCTTTCTGCATGATCCAAATAGGATTGTTTTGGTTTTCTTGGTTAGCATGCGTTTCGGCAAACTCGTCTATAGATTCCAAAAATTTGCGAAGCTGTTCATCGTCCTCAAAGACTTGCCAATGTTGTATGTTATTCGGTATAGAAGGTCGGTGCCTCATTTGTATGTGGTAATTTAGTTTAAACATGGTCGGAGGTGTGAAGGTTGAGACTACCTTGGCTAATGCATCAGCCTGCTAGTTTTCATTTCTAGGAATGAAATGCACTTTGATAGAGGAGAATAAATTTTCGATCAGATCCCAGACACAATTCCTATAGGACCTCAACCTAGGATGTTTGGCCTGGTATTGTCGATTTACTTACTTAATGATTAGTTTGACGTCACCAAAGACTTTGAGGTATTTTATTTTCATTCTCCTGACAGCTTCTAACCCTAACACTAAGGCTTCATACTCACATACATTATTTGTGTAGTCCACATTCCACTATAATCTATAAGAAAAAGGAACTATGAATTGATTATGGGGGGCCACCAGGAGTGCCCCAGCTCCAGCTCCAAAACAGGATGAAGCACCATCAAAAACCATTTTCCATACACCTGAGCTATATACAGTTTCTTTTAATCCTTTTTTTTTTTTTTCTTCTGTACAACTTTCATCTATATCCACTTCAAAATCATCATCAATAGATAATATACAGTTTCCTAAATCTTGATCAACAATATATATAGGGTGTTTATTTGGGTTATGTGGATCACCTACTGTGAATGCCAACCTAGTTTCTCTATAAAGACGTGTGTATTGTCCCCCAAAAACTGGAATTGTAGCATATGTCATGTCAAGTTGGAGAGATCCCCCAAGTTTGGCACCCCATGACCTAGATAATAGCATACCATATTTAGGAGGGATATTGGCAACCACTACGTCCATGAGAATGCTTTTAGCAGGTATTTGTGCCAGATTGACCACCAGGTCTTTAATCATACCTATGCATTTGACCTTTCTTGAATCAAATGAATATAAGTCTCCATATGGCCTGGTGATTTCGAGACCTAATTTCTCCATAATGGATTTTGGCATCACATTGTGGGATGCTCCATAATCTAGCATACAGTTATGAACTAGGTGGTTGAACAAGGTCAACGTGATATAAAAGGGGGCAACAGTGTCTCTCGCACCTTCGAAATGTGGACCAAAAACTATGTTTGTCTTGTCATCTTCTAAGTTGATGACATCGGCTTGGCTTTTGTCCTCTGAAAAGCTAATCATCTTAGAAATTTGTTTTTTGTATATAGGATTTTTGGCTAGTTCAACAAGTGGGATAGGGATTTTGATTTTATTTATTTCGTTTTCCAGATTAAAATTTCCCAGGACCTTGTCGCTCTCTATGTTTAGGGCCTCCATTCCTTTCTTTTCAACTTTTCTTTGTGGTGCGGACTTGGTTTCATTCACAGGATCCTGTGTTTTCTCAGTGAGTGTTCCTACTGACTTTGACTTAACAGGATGTGTGTCAGCGGTTTGGGTTTTTGCAGTTTTTTTCTCAACAACCTTTGGAGCTGCTTCATCAGTTTCGCCTCTAGGAAAAATCTTTTTTGTTGGGGCAGTTGGAAGACTCTTTTTCGTAGGTCTCAAATTATATTTCTCATGAAGTTTGACAATAATATCATCTGTGATACCTTGATAGGCCAAATCTTCAGAAGTATCAATGCTAATATCGTCTTCTGATCTAATTTCATTATTTAAAGATTTTTCGTAATCTTGTATTGATAAATAAGGTGATTTATTATCATCACCAAGATTATTTATATCCTCATCGAACTCTTCAAAATATTCTATGTCTTCTTCTCCAATGAAGTTTTCACCTTTGAAGGGGGTTGGAATTTTTTTATCCTCATTCTTTGTTATTTTATGTGGGGCCTGAGGATCAGGATTCCTTCTCAAATCCTTTCTAGGAAAATGATCCTTTTTTTATTTTTCTAATTCCATTTTCGAGATTTTATTTGAAAGTTCTCTAATTACCCTAGCCATCTCCTCTATTTTATCTCTCGAGGATTTACCTGATCCTGAGGACCCACCTTGTTCTTTGAATTTCCTATTTTCTTTATTCCTAGTTTCTATTTTAGCTTTTAATTTCCCTGATGCCATCATGTTTGATTCAATCTCAAGAGCGTCATCTTGCATTTTTTTGGGATCTGTTGACCTCCTTTCTCTCAATAATAAGGTGAAATCAGGATCAAAGGCACTAGCAAAGGTTACCTTTACTGCGAGTTGAGAAGGTTTGACTTCAACTGAGATTTTATTATATAACTTGTTAAACCTTTGCATGAACTCTAGAATAGATTCTGTGTTTTTCTTTTTAAGGGCTCTGAATTCAGTTAGGTAATAGAGGTGGTCCTTCCTCTCCCCCCATTGTCTAATAAAAGCATTTTTAAGTTCTTCGTAATATCTTAGAGATCCATCTGCTAAGGCTCGGAACCAGGTTCTCACATATCCCTCGAAAGTCTGAACGAGGAGTCTAGAGTAGACATCTTCGTGTTTGATTTCAAGGATGTCGGCGAATTGGTCGAATAAATTTATGTGTTCTTGAGCAGTTAAATCTCCTTCCCCCGTAAATTTCGGAAGGCTTTTCACATAATTTTTGGGAAGGTCGTGTAGGGGAACAGGAAGGACAAGGGGGGTGTATCTGGCAGCTACCTTAGCGAAGATTCCAGGAAGCGGTGCTTGACTGTCTGCTGGTCCTCCTGGGGCACTGTCCCCAGCTCCTGCACCTTCGTGTGCATCCATTGATGAATTCGAGGCTGAAGCGCGGAATGTGTGAGGAGAAGGTTCAAAAGAGTTCGGGGTAAATGCTTCAGGAAATAAAAATGTATCGTATGAAAAGGGAAGTGAGACAGATCTTTCAAGAGTTTCCTTAACATTCAAATGTGAAAAATCATACTGACAAATAGTATGTATAGGTGAAATAATTTGTCTAAATGATCTTCGTGATTTTAAAATCTTTTCCAGATCTGAGATTGGTGAAGTATTCTTGTCGTCCGGGTTCTTTTAGCTAATAGCCAGTTTACTTATCGTGGAGTCGCCAAGTGAAAGATATGTTGGGTATGTGTTATATTCTTTGCACGAGTAGTAGTGTCTGAGCGTCTGCGTCGAGCACGCAAGGGGGTTAGAGGGGGGTGGAGCCCCCTGCGCGGGGGTTCGGGGGCAGCGCCCCTGAAATGTTTTTTTCGGGACGACATATTTCCGGGACCACATGATATTTAGGTGGTTTTTTCGGCACATGGTTTTTTGCCGATGGTTTTCTATTTCCAGTTAAGGAATTAGGGTTTTGGACTAATCCAGGTCATTGGTTTAGGGTTTATGATGCCACTGGCTCCTATATGTATATTGTATTGTAAACAATGTAACACAATGTATGAATATAATATATGTTGGTTTTCCCGGTTTGGGTTTCCAGGTGAAAAATCTCTGTGTAATGTTTGTATTTTCCATTGTATCTTTTCTGTTCTTTTCTGAATATTAGTTTGTA
>JASDQU010401468.1:0-10806 GCA_032191745.1 Picea mariana | reverse complement strand
ATATGCCAATCGAGAGCGAAGATCAACTGCGCCAAGGAGTGATCTGCAACCTTCCCTGGGTAGAATTTCTGAAGGTCTGGTCCCTACATGCTTAGTCCAGTAATGAGGTGGATCAATGTTGGATCCACAGTGATGCGCCTATCTAACCAGAGGTAACCTCCATGGTATCACGACAGGAGAAGTTTAACGCATGCATTAACCTCTTGATGTCTGCCGAAGTGGGGTATCTTCATCACATTTAAGATCGTTGATTGCACGATCTCCTTAATCCATGGCTAGGGAACTATCTTGGGCTTCTTCCTAGTCGTCTTCGTCAGGTACCTATGCGGTACGAGCATCGCATAGTTCTTTCGATCTCCAAGGTTAAAATCGTTGATCTTGAGCGTTGGGATCAGTCCCAACTATGGTCTGACTGCGTGTATCCCTTTTGGGAGGTACGCAGTGATGAGTGTGTACTCGAAATCATGCAGAACGCTGTCATGACTAACCGTGCCAGCCAAAGGCTGGATGTAGTCAAGCAAGACCGATGATATCTGCTTCACGTTCACCATATCATCACGGTGCTTGCTTCTTTTCTCAGTCACAGTTCAACTAGACCAACGTGCAGTCAAGGGGGATGCTTGCAATCCTCTAGTCGATGATTCCTATATTCCTACAGACATGACTTTCTCAGCCATAAGGTCTATTAATATCTCCTCCACAGACTTCTCTACTGTGCTACGTTCACCCGACATGCATACTTGTGATCAAACAACTCAGGTAGGAAAACAGGTAGACAAGGCAATCAGATGGACGGTGAGGTCTAGACAACACAACACGATATGTGGTCAATTCTTTGTTAGCTCAGTTATCTCAATTTGCAAAAAGTGGTCTTGGTACAACATTCGACAGATTAAACAAGCAACGTTGTAACGGATTCCTTCAACGCGTCGAAATGCCTTAATCAATACAAATCAATCCGTTATGGCGTGGTTTCAACGGTCCAATGGTGATCTTTTTGGGAATAACCGTGTTTATAACCATTCCAGAGCATCATTCTAACGCTCGGGACACCTCCAACGGTCATATAGCTTCACCGCGGTAAAGTGTCATTCTGCGTTGTTCTGCTATTCCAGCAAGGTTCAAGTTCGACAAGCATTCTTTCTACGAAGTCTTCTCTGGAACTTCCTGCAGTTTTTCCAACTTTGCTTTCTTCTTACTAAGCTTTCTTTCCTTCTTTCCTGTGATCTGAGTCTCCAGTTTCCTCTTTCCATTCTCATTCTTATTTTCTCTTAGTAAAGTGACTTTGCACTGTTGAGGGTCTTTCAAAGGATTCAAGTGTAATACCGCTTCTCTTATTACTTCTGGGGTGGATATACTTCTTTCCTGCATGGACAGGTTTTTCAAGCCTCCATGCATTCTTTCAACTTCTACAACTAACTCGCTTTCCTTCTGTTGCTTCGACTTGTCCTCTTGTTCTTGTATTAGTCACTCTATTTTTCTAGCTATGAAGTCCCTCAATTCTTTCTTTTTCTGTTGTGTAGCTTCTTCCTCTTCTTTCCTTCGGATTTGATCTTTCTCAATCCAGGGCTTTTCTAGCAAAAGTGAAAAAGGGGTTGTGTTCTCAACAAACTTAATGACTTCAAATTCTTCTTCGGTCGATGTTCCATGAGAAATCATAGGTACATTAGTAACTCTTCCACATAGGGTTATCATGTTTCCTTTAAACAATCATATCCTTCCCAATGAAGGAATCATGTCAGGCTTTCCCAAAATTTCCCAAGTGCTTTCTGGCATAATATTCACATGTGTTTCCTCATCTAGACCATTCAATGTTTCTTTCATCTGTAATAACAGAGTCTCTGGTTCTTTCTGGTTTTCTAACATATCCTTAGTCCCTTGACCTTCTTCATAGTTTTCTGGTCTCATGTTCATCTTTTCAATTTTCGCAATCATTCTAGGGCAATCCAAAACCTCATGACCAACAACTTTACAACAAAGACAATTAGGACCTATACCAAGGCATTCCTTAGCAAGATGTCCCAGTCTTATGTAGTTATAACACAATGTCAATCCCCTCTTCCTTTTAAAGGATCCCGAACCTTTCTTGTACTGCGCACTGGGATCACAGTGAGGGACCTGCAATCTGCAAAAATTCTTTCTAGGTTCTTGCATACACTTGTTAGTCCAAATATTATTTCTATGCATAAGAATAACATATCTTTCATCATCTCTATCAAATCTATTTAGATACTCTTTCTTCTAGTTGTGCCCTAATTTTTAGACTAGGACAAAATCTATCAAACATACCTAGATTCATACTTTCGTAGCAAAAATGTCCACTTATCTTACCTTTACCAGAGCATAAAAATTTAAGATCTTACCTCTTTTCTTCAGATCTGGTTCCTTTCTTAGCACAAAGATTCACAAGTCAAGTAGAATATTGCGCACTGCAGCAACAGATCTACGCACAGATCTTTCTCTTTTCTTCAATTCCCAGCAATCACAGTTTTAGGTCCCGGCAACGGAACCATTTGTTGGCACAAGGGAAGACCCAAGGTTCAATGTTTCAACAACGCACCAACAAAACCCTAACTACCGGCCCTTTCGGCAACACCTACGAAGCAGATGAAGTCTCACCCGAGGTAGAGGCAGGGGAGGTTGTAGGACTTAGGTGTCTACAACCTAGCTGGGACACAGATCTGTGATCACAACACTTAATAGAGCACTTAGCCAACAATATGCATTAAGTTATGATTCTTATTCACATTGCAGATTAACCCTAATTACATATCAGCACAAGATCTAACCCTTACAACCTCTTAATACATAGCATAAGCTCAAATATAGCATTCATTCACATCATAAAGCACTAAGCATTCATATATCTATCTATCATACATCAATAAAAGTGCACTAAGAAAATAGATACATAAATCACATGGACAATATTGCACAAGCACATCGACACAAGATATACGTGGTTTACCCCAGTGTGGGGCTATGCCCACCAACTCTTATTCTTCTTTATTAGTCTCCTTCAATATTCTTACAGGCACAAAGCCACAAAGCTCACTCCACACTGGACAGTTGATCTGTGCACAGCGCGCTAAATCCACCTTCCTCAAAATCAGGTCACGACACAAAGCCTTACACAGTCTGTGAACAAATCACTTACAAAACTCTTGCACATAGCTCTACAAGCCTTAACACATCTGTGCACAAAGCCAACTAGCTATGCACTAAGCCAATCAATGACTAGTAACTACTACTTACATCACTTAGTTATTTATTTGTACATTACAAAGAGGCCTAAGCATGGGTAAACCCATGGGCCGACATCCCATAATCGTTACATAAACCCTAAAAGACCTAAAAGCCTGCAAAATGGGCAAGATCCCGCGATCTCTGCTTCGCCTGGGTGCTCCGTCTTCGACCAGCATGTCGAAGTCCCAAAAATGGTCAAACACGACCAATGTTTCCTCAAAACTTGGTCGAGGGCCAACAATAGTCTTCACCGATTCCATTATTGTTCTATTCTTTCTTTTGCTACACCATTCCATTGAGGATTATAGGGAGTGGCGAGCTCCCTCTTAATCCCGACATCTTTGCAAAAGCTCCCAAATTCTTTTGAGGTGTATTCTCCTTCATTATCTGACCTGAGTATCTTGATTTTTCTTTTGAAGATATTTTCTACCAAGAATTTGAATTCCTTGAACTTTCTAAGTACTTCATCTCGGGATTTCAAAAAATAAGCCCAAGTCTTGCGAGAGTAATCATCAATAAATGACGCATAGTATACAAACCCACTTAGAGAGGTTGATGGAATTGGACCACATACATCTGAGTGGATGAGCTCCAAGATTCCTTCTACTTTATTGTCTCTCTTTGGGAAAGGATTATTTATATTCTTTCCTTGTGCACATCCCTTGCACACACCTTCATCATAAACCTTGAATTCTGGTAATCCTGTAACCACCTTGCTTACATATGGTAAGGATTTCTAGTTGATGTGAGATAGTCTTCTATGCCAAAGTTCACATGGACTTTCAATGGAGTGAGTCAAGGCTGCATTTGAGTGACCTTTTAACTTATACATGCCACCTTCTTTTGTTCCAATAACAATTGTATCTTCTATGGTTTTTCCTTTAGGACACATAGGAACTTCGCTATCTATGAATGCAGCCTTGAACCCTTTCTTATCTAAATTTGAGATAGAAAGTAAGTTCTTTGTCAAACTTGGTACATACAGTACATCCTTTATCTTCATCGGAGTTCCTGAATCAGGTTTGTAGGTGGATTATCCCATTCCTTTGATAGGGTACTAATAGTCATCTCCAAGTGAGACTTTCTGGGGAAAGTCCTTTTCTGTAAGGCTAGAGAGAATGTCTCTCTAACCTGTCATGTGCTTAGAAGCATCACTATCTATGATCCAAGTATCCTCTCCAAGTATCACAGATCCTGAGAGGGCAAAGAATAAAACATAGTCTTCAATCTTTTCTTTAGTCATGTTTTTGGGTGGCTCATCATCTTCAATTGCATGGGAATGATATCATTTGTTGGATATTGTAAAGAATCATTTGTCAAATCTCTAAATTGAGAAACTTTGAAGGTTACATGCACACCCCTCTATCACAAATTCCTCATGAGGATTTTAAGCAAGACAATATTGTTCCTTTCTTACTACCTTGTTGTCATTACAAAGTTTAGAGATTCTAAGTCTTGCTAATGAACTGCCATGTGTTGACCCTACAACCCATATGCATATAGAGGCCATTTTTGTATAGAATCCTAGCTCTCTTCACTACCATAAGGTCTTGCTTCATTTTAGGAATGCTAACTCTATTCTAATCCCCAAGTAGCAACAATGCTCTTTTGTCTGCCTCAAATTAAAACCTTTAGTCAAGGCTGTTTCTTTTACCCTATCTTTGTCAAAGCCTCGTTACTTGGGATTATTCTCTATTAAGTAGTGGCGACTTGAGATTTTCTCTTTGAATACACTAAGAAACTAAGTGACTTACTTATGCTCATGTAATCGATCACCACTTATGAAGGATTACGAGTTTAAACACTTTTGCTAAGATAATGATGAGATAGACTGGTTTATTAGTTTTCATTTTCTCAATTCTCAGTGGCAAGTACCTTTTCTACTTGTGATCGCTCTAGTTAATTGTTCACCATTCCTAATTGAATACGAGTAAAGTGTTCAAGTTCACCTCTGTGATTCGCGAAATGGTCTATCGTTGTCATCCTCGCAAATGTTCCATCACAACTACACTAGCGAGTTAGATCTATTTACTTGTCTTCATATTTACAATGTCCAGTGGCACATCTCATGTGCCCTCAAAAACGTGAACCAGAGGCTTCTTATATACTAGTGAAGTCATTTTTACCTTAGTGAGTGTGAATGGAGGTACAATTACGGACTCACCTTCAAGCTCCAGTTGGGTGGATATATCACATAAATTTCTGGTGAAGAATTGTGTAATTTACTTAATGCATTCCTTGATGGTTGATATGTGAATATTTTCTTGTGAATGTGTAATCATTAAG
The DNA here is from genome assembly GCA_032191745.1 of Picea mariana. Taxonomy (NCBI): domain Eukaryota; kingdom Viridiplantae; phylum Streptophyta; class Pinopsida; order Pinales; family Pinaceae; genus Picea; species Picea mariana. Next base: position 5,274 of record JASDQU010401468.1, on the reverse strand, counting down.
TTTATATTTTTTTGTTATGTTTGCCCAATGCACAATGGTTTGTAAATCTAATTTTTTATGGATTTGTTGGTTTGTGAAAATACAATAAATTCGAAACTACATAAGAATAGAAATATGTACTTCAATTTCTAAGCAACTTCATTGATTGCACTGCTTGAGCTTATATTTCATTTATGTACTTTTGTTTATGTATTCAAACACTCCAATGAAACTTATTCGAAAAGACACTAAAAATCAAATAAACAAAAACCCCAAAACGATAATCTAGCACTATATGATGGAGGAATCATCTTAAGAGCGAAGACTCTGATTTGATTGTCTTCATTTGATGAGTTCCATGTGAAAGTTGACTAGGGACATCTGCCTACATCAACATTATCATAAAGAAAACAACCTCAATGGTGTTGATATTCTAACCTAGCATAAATGGACTAAGCATAATGTTAAATTCATAGAACTCATATATATAAATACTACAATGCAATTTAAGGCTATTAAAAACTTTAAGCTTCAAGCTCTCAACATAATTCAAAACAATGTTTATTGATAATCCATAAGATTAACAAATTGTAACACAATTTTCAGGTTTGTGAATGTTTGAAGTTGTGTTCTGATCACATAATACATAAAAAGATAGTAAACTATTCATAACAAAAACTAGTGATAAAATCCTTGAGCGTTTTTTTAAGCCTCTTGTCAATTTCATCTCTATTGATTTTTGGGTGAGGGCTATTAACAAAGAAGACTCTTCCAAGACATTGTATTTTTGAACAAAATGCTTCCATTTAACTATTAATTATTAACTAAACGATATTTACAACACATCTCATACAAAAAAAATGATACTAAAAGTAGCCACCACAAGTATAAAAACTCAAGCTTAGAGATTAGAATCATCTAACTCCACAAAGGCTGTAATAAAAAACAAAAATGTCCATGCCTTCAGGGACAAAAACCATAACACCATAAAATGTAGGATCATTCTTACCATTAGGGTTCATTCCCCAACCCTTAATGGCAAGCTCTTGATAAGGGAGGAATAAGATCCCATCCATCATTCCTTTTTTATTTGGGAGGATTTTCCTCTTCCGAAATGGCAAGCGCAAGACAAGGATAATTTATCCTTGTTCACTTGAGGAGGAGGCCAATTGTGGCACTCCTTGCATTCACAAAAAAACCCAACCAACCTTGTGTCGGGGGTGACCTTCATGCCTATGGAATTAGGTCGAGTGAAGAGGACACTAACACCCAAAGGAACTCGGGTCATGGTGCTTAGAGACACCTCTCCTACAAGAAAAAAAAAAACTCAAACAATCAATGCAGAGGTACTATCTATAGTTCCACCTCGCCAACCTGCTCTTGGATTTGCAAATGAAGGTTAACACATATTAAAGCGCCATCACACCATGCAAACTTCTTGTTATGCTAAGCATTTTGAAATAATTGTTCATTTATTTTTTCCATATGAAATACAAGACTTCAACTCTAACTAGTTGCCATGTTGTGTGGAACTAAAGAACCCAGAGGAGTTTTTTTATCTGGGAGGGAAGACTTCTAGGAAACAGTTTCAAGGAACAATGTTTAACATTCATTCTTCCGGAAAAAGGGGCATTTGTGTCAAGGCACTCACAAACATTGAAATTGTTGGCCAAGACAAATGCCACCAAGACCAATGACTAACGAAAAAAATCCTTCTTTACTTTAATGTGGAGCTTCCAAATCATTTAGAGTCGATAGAAGCAAGTATTTTGCTTGAAAGGTAATTTCAAGGCTTTGTTGAGTCATACATTCCAAATAGGCTTTATGCACCACAAATGATAACGATTTTATTTCTTGTATCTTTGAACCCTTCATAGTGTCGTCTCCAATATTATCACTAGGGGATAAAGGTTTACAGTTTTAGCTTGAGAAAAAGATCATATCGAATAAGTTCTCTAATTCACTATAAAATTATCTTGTTCGTGTTGGATAAATTAAATTCAACCTTCAAATTAAACCAACTTTTCCAATCTTTGGTCTGCATATAAAAATGAACAATTGTGGTGATACCTCACTTCTGTAAGCATTTGGCCAAAAACTAGGCAATTTTTTCCAAAGACTTACTATCATGTTGTAATACAGTGTTCATTAAATGTCATCCTCCCACACTTTCCAAATGATTTGTGCAACAACAATCCCATCAATCTTCACTTAAGCATGTGTGATGAAAAAGGTTTGCAAATTCAAATTACACTCATGCTTATTTCCCAAGGCACCCCATGAAATACAATTCCAAAGAAACATTGTCCAACCTTCTTTGACCTCAACTACCCTGATAACCCACTTTGCACATAAATCTTGAGCTTTCATGTAAATACCAATGGTTCCCATTCATCTCATCCTTTGGGAGCACAACATAGAGTCCAACAAACTCAATGTACACTTTTATTGCAAATAGAGTTTTCTCATAGAAAGTCTCGTGGGATCTTTTAAAGCTTATAAAAGGATTCAGTAGAAGGGACCTAATAGGAAGATTAATATACATGCATTACAGAAAGAATCTTGGTACATATTTGGTTTCGAGTTTCCAACATCATAAGCTTAGTAATCCATTAGCTCCACCTTATTTTCTATTGTTTGAAGGACACTTATGCGAGTGAAAATACCTCAAACGGTCTTCTACAACAACAGATTTGAGCACCTATTTAGCAACATTGTATTGTCTTGTAAAAGCTAGTGAGGGCGCAATGATAGCCCTTAAAGAGGAGGCGCATCATTCTTGAGTTATAGAGGGAGGAAATGCATGCATTCATGTGCTTGCCACTGGCCAGCAAGCCTTAGATAAGGCATGCGCCATCACCAACTAATCGTAGACGCATGCACCACCAATTAAAGATAGACCAAGAGTCAAAATAAAAATGAAATTCAATTTTATTTTATTTTTAGTTAATTTTTTTTTTAAGTTTGACTTAGGATAAAGCAAATTCTATTTTTGAGTTTGAGTCACATGCAAACCGATTTTTGTAAATCCTAGTTTGCTCTTCTCGGATCTATAAGAAAGAGGGAACACATACGGATTCATTCATTCAGTCTTGAGTCTAGCAACAAGTAGATTAAGGGTATCTTCCTAAGCAATTTTTTCATGTTCAAAATTAATAAAAGTAGTGACAAGTTTTGACATTTGTTTTCCACATCATGTGTTTATAAATTCTAATATTTATTACAAAGTTGTTTTGACAAGTTCTTAGTTTTGTTGTTTTCTAGTTTCCTATAGGAATTGTAGTACAATGCATAATCTATTTAGCACGGTTTATAATTTTTTTACATGGTATCAAAGCGATTTGTTGAAACCTTCTAGGAATCCTTGAATGGATAGTAGGGACGCTATCCATGAGAGGGAGTTGTCGAGAGGTTTCAGGGGTGAGAAAAACATAGTAGACCTGTAATCATTTTTTGTTTGTTAGGTCACTGATATATTTTGTTTAGAAAAATATTACAGTGCAACTATACAACCTCATTCAGTCTCAGATACAAAGACATATTGGAAGTGTTACCGCTCAAGCTCTCTCCTAGAGGGGAAAGTCTTAACCCCTATTGAAATTCCCTATCTCGACACCTAGGTATCTTGTTATCTAGTGATTTCCTTGTTGTAAATCAAATTAGTAGCTCACAAAACAACATACACTTGTTGGAATAACCAACTCAAATAAATATAGTGGAAGCAACACTAGAAACCAAAATCTCAAACACAATACACAAAGATATTTTGCCCATCAACTAAGCTTATCATTCAAATAACTTCAAAGCTTACAAGGGCTCCCTTATTGGGAAAATGTCCCAATGAGAAAAGATACAAAGTACATCAAAACCTGACTGGATGATCTGCAGCCAAAATGCCCAGCACTCCTCTTGTGTTGTTGTATGATCTTGTACGGCTACAACACATGTGAATTTATACCCATGTTGTACCGCACATCCTGTAACAAAATACTCGCGCTATCAGTGTGTCCTGTACACTGATACTCGTGCTATTTGCGCAACCTGTAATAGAATACTCATGCTACCTGTGGCGGCCCTATCCTTTTGTTGCACACTTGCCCTCTCTCCTCCTTTGGCCTAGATCTCTAGGTGAAAGTCCTTCTTCACCTATCTAAGATCTCTTTGAATCACAGTCCTTCGTGATTCAATTCTTGAGAAAAAATACTTTTTTTCTCTCCAAAAGTATCAAGTGTCTCCTCCTTCACCCTTGACATGCTTTTATAAGATTGATTTATGACCTAGCCCTAATCTCCAAAGTGATTAACGATTGAGATTACTTCTCACCTCACTTGAGATCAATGGCTAATATTTAACTCTCTAATGTTAATTTTAACATTCCATTAAATAAAACTCAACTAATTAATAAAAACACTTTACTTTCATAATTCCTTTAATTAAAGTAAAGTCTCAAGGTAGAAGGCTTTGGACGGCTTCCACACATATAGACACTTAAACTTGTGAGAAATTACATGTCTGATATTACAAACATCAACTCTCCCTCTTAGCGAGGAAGGTATTCTACACCACTCCAAGTTTGTCCCTGAAGAACACAAATTTTCCTTTAACCAAAGGTTTGGTCAGAATGTATGCAACCTGCTCATTTGTGGAAACATGTTGAAGCTTGATTGCTCCCTTCTGGATCTTGTCTCGGATGAAATGATATCCGATCTCAATATGCTTGGACTTGTCATGGAATATTGGATTCTCCGAGAGTTTGATGCAACTCTGATTATCGCAGTGTATCACCGTAGGCTCCAACTCCTGATCAAATAAACCTGTGAGCAATTTGTGAAGCCAAATGGCTTCACAACTAGCCATACTCATTGCCATATACTCTGTCTCTGTTGAACTGAGTACTACAGAAGTTTGCTTCCAGGTGAACAATGTAATCATTGTTGATCCCAAGTTGAAGCAACACCCTAAGGTGTTCTTTCTATCTATTGCACTCCCTACCCAATCTGAGTTTGAATATCCCTACTGTTGAAATAATGTAACTGCGAAGAGCATTCTTATTATTTTTGTTATTGGATTAAATCCCCATTGTGGATTAATCATGTTATTATTATTATTATTGTTATTGTATTAATCCCCATTGAGGATTAATCATGTCGGTAATTGTATAAGGACCAAATCCCCTTTTGCGGATTGGTCATCGGACAATTACAATGTGCAGAATAAGAAGTCGGCCCCAGCAGTTATAATGAAAGGGCCAGAATTAATTAAAGGTGGGTTTACCCACCCAGTGTGAGAGGTCGG
>JASDQU010401467.1:0-10044 GCA_032191745.1 Picea mariana | reverse complement strand
ATATGTAGGCATTTTTGATATTTTGTTATGGTCGATGGTTGAGCAAGGCTCCCGCATTGTAAAGTTTTGATGAAGATCCGACTCTCTGGTTATGTAACTTGATTTGAGACTTCTTGTTCAATCTAAGTCAAATTTCTTCTTCGTATTATTTTCCTCTGATACTGAAGTGTCCATGATTGAAGGATTCACATGGACTGTTGTAGCTGTATTGTGATGGATGTTTGATTACAATGCTGTTATGGTGTTCTTCAGTTTCCTGAAACTTTGAATCCGAGAGGATCTTGTTTTTTGAGTTTTTCATCCTTAGGCTGTTGGAAGACCTGATGTCCATAGAAAACCTCTACATTATCCTCACATATTCTTCCTCCTATTCACCTTTACTACAACTTACTGATTGAAGTTCATCAAGACCTCAACTTCTTGTGCATACTGGTCCAGTTTTTCTAAGTTAAAACGATATTATCTTGAACTACGCCCATTTGACCTCTTTAAAAGTACTCATTGTGATATAGAACCTGATGGGTACTAGGCTTACCTTCTCAGAAATCGGAGGGTGACTTCTAGTGCTAACATATTTTATAAGTCTCCCCCCCTTAAAATGCCATGTCCTCAACAAATAGGCAATTAAAAACTTCTCCTCAGAGAATGAACATTCCTTTGCAATTGTCATCGATTAGATAAGGTTGAGGAAACAAGGAGATATGATGTTTGAATCCTTGAACAATATTGTCACGTAAAAAAGGGATCAATCCATTCAAAATCAATTATTTTTGCTCTTAATCCTTAATGTTTGATTGGTGCATAATTTTCTTTCCTTTGATTCCATGTATTGTTGTTGTAACTTTTCAAATTAGTAGTAGTTGTTGGTCTCTAATAATGTGTTGAATATTGGTTTTGTGATGCCTTATTGCACGAATATTGATGAGTATTCCATATTCTTCCTTGATAATGTTGATATCAATCTTCTTATCTTCCTTGAAAATTTCCTTAGAAATGAGGTGTTGATATGGTTCATTTTGCACACTCATTACATCTATCTTCTTTCCAGGGACAATGACATCCTATATCCTCCTTTCTTGGTCTGTGATTACTCTAGCCTTGGAGATAATACCATTATATTTGACATGTACATTCTCCAAATGGGGTTCAAATTCTTCAAGTATCTTATGGTGACCTTCTTGAATCTTGTCTTCTTTCTCCTTTTGAAGATACAATGTAATCCCCTCTATCAAATTCTTACATCCTTCCTTAATTCTAGATTGCATTTATGATTTTACGTCATTAGTATTTGGGAACTCTTCAACCTTCTTGCAAATTTCCTCTTCAAGCTTTTTGATAGCATTGTTAGGGTCCTAACCTCCCTAACGCCTCAAGTAGATAGAATAATATGTTTTTCTATGTAATAAAGGTCGACATTAGTAAATAAGGCCTATGTAATAATGTGAACACGTCTAATGTAAGAAGACTTACTAGAAGGTTTCTCTTTTAGAAAGATATTCCTCTAGAATGTTGTCTATGTTATAGCATTATTTGACACCTCCTATGCTCATGATGACTCATTGGCCTCAGTTACATCCCTTTTAGGATTTGAATCCCCCTTTTCCTCCATAAAAACATATTTAAAAATACCATTTTCAAGATGTACGCTACTCTCCTTAAAGCAACTCATGTACATACACACCTTGCTAGTTAGCAACCCATGTACACGTTTAATTGGCTAAACAAAATAATAAATCCTCACATTTTGGGTGGATTTGACGGGTTCCCTAGGTTCTCTACCTCCTATATCTCATGCATAACTACTCCAACTGTTAAAAGGGAGTATCAAAGAGAGATTGGGATGGAGGAAAATGATATCAAAGAGATGCAGCCTTATGCTGGCAGTTTCCTTATAGCGCTGCAAGCCCCTGTTTCCCTATATTTATGAGATTGTCTTTCCCCCTTTGAAAACCCCTATTTTCAGGATTTTTGTTTCCCTTTATCTCATCGGGAAGAAGTCCATTGCTTCCTTGGACTCGTTGAAACACAAAACTTCAGAGATAGTACTTTTCATCTCAGGCCTTGGGTGGATGAACTTGGAGCCTAGTTCCAGGATCGTGCTGTAGTGGTTACATGTTGTAACCAACCCTTTTTGTTGTTATCAATAAAAGAACTCTCATTCTCATCCAATTTTTCTTTGTTAATTCATGGTTTTGATTAGATTAGTTGTATTTCATTTTGAATTTAACATATAAAGTGAATTGATTATATTTAGTTAGTTAGCAGATAACTACTTTCTTGCAGTTGTGTACTTCTTTGTTTGCAGGAATTTTAGAAGGCTGTTGTGAAGGAGTTCTGGAGAAAAAGACCTCGAGCAAGATCAAATTCAAATGCTAGGTTCTGAGTATGTCCTCTTTCCTTTATTCCGAAAGTTAGTTACTGTAGGTAGTTACTTTCAATTAATTGCTTAATTAAAGTTTGAGAGAATCCTTTTAGGGCACTGCTATGTTATGGCACGTGACCCAAAGCCATAGAACTTAGATTTATGTAACATACTTGGCGACCATACTAGGGATATTTTCTCCTAGTTTGGGTCAGTTTTAGGGATCTTGTAGTTTACTCTTTTTATTGTTTTCTTGACTTATTATCAAGAATTTATTACCTTAGAGGTCTATTCCAGTCTCTGGAAACTTCCTGGACTGTCTGCAATTTATATTTTTGAGTATTTGTTGAGTTGTACACTCTTTTACTATGTATAAAACATATACATATGTGAGTTTCTTCAATGACAATCACGTACATACACAATTTGAATTATGCACAATCACATACACCTTTGGAAAATTGTTCTTCCGGACATTTTCTGGGAAGTTTCGGGTTGGATGTTCAGCCTTGCCTGAACCTTCTCTGGTTGTTTTTGTCCTTGAAAGTCATCTCAAGCATCTATAAACTTAAGTTTTTGTTTAAAAGGTTCTTTCTCTTTGATTGTGTATAAGGTTTTTTAGGTAGGTTGAAAGGTTAGTCTTTGTGTGACTGTGTTTTTTTTCCAGTTCCTTGCTATGTTCCAATGACCCTAGGATGTCTTCTTTCTTCCTCTCTTCCTTCTTTTCCTTTGTTCATAAAAAAAAAAATAAAATCGCATGTTAGATGCTTTTTTTTCCTTTTAGTAACAAAAAAGACAAAAATACCTTTGTTGCTTGATCCGTGATCTTTTATTCGATGACTATAACATGAATTGCATTAATAGCATGAACAAAGCATATGTGAAACATAAATGAATAATACATACACATGGAGAAACAACAATAAGAGACAATTGCACAAGACTTGATAACATAGTTCGTCCCAACAATGGACTATGTCTCCGGGCCCACTTCTTAGTGGAGAGGTTTGTATATTATCTCAACAAAAATTGGCATAAATACATGGAATTACCTCAATTTTGGGGATGCCTTGAAAATCCGCTACTCATATCCAAATTATGATTGCACCAGTGGATTCGTTGCAAGAAATTGTGCGAAAATGACTATAATTTTGTCAAATTCTATCACTGTCACTCTTGGGCTCCTCATGGGCTTCCCGCCTTGAAAAATGTGCCAAAACAATCTGTACGTCCTGCAATTAATGCAGGCTCTGCATTGAAAAATGCACTCAAGACTTGGAATGTGGATCCTCCTCCTTGGATGAAAAATGTATGAGTTTATATATTAAAGTTGGGTGAACTTTACCAAGTCCCTCCCTTGGCGCATTGGTAACAATCTTTGGTATATATGGGGGAGGTCCCGGGGTCAAACTTGCGGGCCTCCCCATTGGACGTATCATTATATTATATGGTAAATATAGTTTTAAAGCTATATTAATACAATAACAATCCACCAAATAAATATTTTGTCTGTTGGTTGGTTGGCCGCTGGGTCCGGCGTCGACCGGTCTGGTGGTCGGTTTTTATTTTTAATTTTTTTTAATTTTTGGTTCCGGCAGGTCCAATGGTCCATGTTTTTAGATTTTTTGAATTTTTGGCACCTATCCATCATTGGGAATTTCTTCGGATGGCACATGGTAGGACCTCATTGGGCCACGTGGCATCCACATCACTGCCAGTTGTTTGAAGGTGCCAACTCATCCACCTGTGTATCGTCCACATATTATACGGTCGTGCCATGTGGTGACCCTTAGTGGTGCTCGATGGGGTGCTACATGGCGCTCCCTAGGTTACCATATGACACATTTTTATTGGTCCCTTTGAAAACTCAAAAATGACAAAAACAAGTGACACGTGGTAGCATGTGGTGCTTCCACGTCATCTTGCTGACATCAACATGGTACGATCTGCCACATCACCCTGTTGACTTTTGAATAGTTTGACTGAAAATTTGACCAACCATATATTCGTCATACAGACTCGGTTTAAGGTGCCATTTGCACCATTGGAAAAATATCAACGAGCTCTTCAAGTTGGTTGCATTTTCCTAAGATTTGAGGACTTCGATTTTTTGGCCTTTTGGATCCTCCTGGATCATTCCTCCCCACTAAAAAACTTTTGGACCACCAAAAGCCTTATCAATTAATAAATAGGTGAGGGGATTGATCCCTCGCTTTCCCCTTTTCGATCCACCATACTTTGCTTGGATGTGTGCCTTTAAGGCCCTTATGTGACGTCCTTGTCCTTCTGTCCAGGATGATATCTTCCTTTAACTCGTCCAAGTAATTAGGAGAAAACACATCATCTCAAGGGACTAGAACACTCTCCCTTTGATCCATGATCATTTGAGGCTCATACAATTTCAGGTTCTCCACGTTCACAACTACGTATATCTGCATATATGGTGGTAGATCTAGGCAGAAAGCATTTGTGCCAATCTTCTCTAAGATGGTGAAGGGTCCATATCGGATGGGATTTAGTTTATTTCCTTCACCCTTCAACCTATCTTTGCTAATGTGAAACCATACTTGATCGCCTGATTGGAATTGATGATATACCCGATGCTTGTCATGCCTTTCCCTATACTAGGCTTGGTTCTTTTCCAATTGTTCCTAGACTTTCTGGTGTACTTGCTGAATCCTCTGGATGAACTTGTGGGATTTGTCTTCATCTCTTTGTTTTTTTGAGTCAACATCCTTCCTAAATGTCAAGTCCAAGGGAGTCTTAGGTAGATACCCAAAACATGTCTCAAATGTTAAACTCTGGGTGGAAGAGTGCAATGCTATGTTGTAGGCATGCTGGACATAGTGTAGCTGTTCATCCCAAAGTTTATGATGTTTTCTGTAGTACCCTTGAAGAAAATGAACCATTGTTTTGTTGACTACCTCTGTCTGTTCATCTGTTTGTGGATGGAAATAAATACTCCTCTTCAACTTGGTGTCCATGAGATGCCATAAACTTGTCCAAAATTCCCCTAAAAATATAGAATCTCGATCGAATATAATGGACGTGGGAAACCCATAATGAACCCATACATGTTGGAAGAACAAGTGAGAAGCTTGCTTAGATGTAACTTGATTTTTACATGGCATCAATATACACATCTTTCTAAACCTACCCACTACCACATACAAGTAGTAATGACCCCTTTTCGACATAATCAACCCCCCTACAAAATCCATGGAGATGATCTTCTAAGGATGAGAAGGAACAGGGAGTGGTGTGTATATTGGTTGTGGAGCTTGATTATCTTCTTGATTCATAGGTCTTTGTTTTCAACCATGTTTATACCCCATGAATACTATACACCCCGGAATACTATACACTCCTCCACGTGGGAGGGTTGCAGGGGGGCTTGCCCCTCTGCGGGGTCCCGGGGGCTCATCCCCTCGGCTGGGGGGTCCGGGGGCAAGCAGCCCTTGAAGGAAAAATTGCCTTGTAAATGTATATTATAGTTTCATAGTAAATCTGAACTGTTCTTTATAAGGTCAAATATCTGACGGTAGAAGTTATGTTAGGTTTTTTTTCCCTAGAAGGAAACCCTCTTTTATGAGGGAAATGTATTGCGGCTATGTATAATTGCGAATATTGTATTCTAAGAGAGGAGACTGTGAGAGAAAGAAGAGGAAGTTACAATGGGTGTGCTATAGGTTGTATCCCTTCATTTGCTGGATAATAAAATGAAGGACCTGTAAATTTCTCTAGTGGACATAGCCCACACTGGGTGAACCACGTATATCTGTGTCTCTATTGTATTGTGTATCTTCTATGTTTTATTTCTGCATTTGTTTTTTATTTTATTTCTCCATGATCTTGTTTTTCTAACAACTGGTATCAGAGCGAAATGTAACTCACAGGAAAAGAGGGTTCCTAGTTCGAGTGGGAGAAATGGCGGAATATGGAAAGTTTAGGGTCAAGAAATTTAACAACCAAAACCACTAGTTATGGAAGATACATATGGAAGATTATTTATATCAGAAGGATCTATTCCTACCATTGGGAGGAATGGAAAAGAAGCTGACGACCACAAAGGATGAAGAATGAGATGTTCTTGACAGAAAGGCACTAGGAACGATACAGTTGAGCTTGGCAGTGTTGGCGGCTTTCAATATTTCGAAAGAAAAGACAACGAAGGAGCTGATGAACACATTGGCTAAACTGTATGAAAAACCCTCGGCGTTCAATAAGGTATTTCTAATGAAGAGATTATTTAATATGAAGATGTCAGAAGGTGGGTCTGTTGCAAATCATTTAAATGAATTTAATACGGTTACTAATCAGCTAAGTTATGTAAAAGTGGACTTTGATGATGAGGTTAGGGCTCTTCTAATCTTGTGCTCTTTGCCAGAAATCTGGAATGTCTTGGTCATGGTTGTAAATAACTCTATCTCTGGTTCAAACAATCTAAAATTTGATGATGTTTTTGGTGTTATCCTTAGCAAGGAAATGCGACGGAAAAGCACAGGTGAGACATCGGGTAATGCGCTAAACATGAAGAATAGGGGAAGACAAAATTATAGAGGAAAGGGCTCAGGGAACTGTGGGAATTCTAGGAAGGAAAGATCCAAATCCAAACTGGGAAAGATGGAGTACTGGAATTGTGGGAAGAAATGACATCTGAAGAAAGACTGTAGAGCTCAAAAAAAACAAAGAGATGGATAACAAGAGAAAAATCAAGAAGCAAATGTAACAGGTGATGTGTTACAAGATGCTTTGATTCTTTCTGTAGACAATATTTCTTAGTCTTGGGTAATAAATTCAGGGGCTTCATTTCATGCCACACCCCATAGGAAACATTTTCTAGATTATGTTCAAGGTGATTTTGGACAGGTTCATTTGGGTGATGATGCACCATGCAAAATTGTTGGACTGGGAAAGGTACAAATAAAACAAAAGAATGGAAACAAATGGTTGTGAAAGAAGTAAGACATGTTCCTGTTATTGTTTGGACAACATCTGGAAGACATTCTCTAAAGATAATAATTACTAATATAATTATTAACTATAGCATATAATAAGTAAATAGTAATAACAAATAGTTGATGATTATTCAAGGGATGCTTCCTTTCATGGATGGTCACCTTATGTTCCCTATATATGGAACACGCATCATTGTAATAACATATCGAATATCAATCATATATTATATGAATAAAAACAACATGGTATCAGAGCAGAACTGGGCTTGACTCCCTCACGAGATGGCCCAGGAAAATAATTTTTCTACTTCGGATAAACTCTAAAACAATGCTGTGATTAATGGAGATTTCAAAGAGGGGTTGTGGATGTTTGCTAATGAGACATTGGATTTCTTTTTCCTACAAATTTGGATGTGGCAACATTTTCTTTGTTGGGATGGATTGTGGAGTTGAGTAAGGCAGTGAGATATATCGATTCAAATCACTACAAAGTTCTCAAGGGGAAGAGATCCATCGAGCTTATTTATGAAAAATAAGGCCCTCCTCAGCAGCCCTTCATAGCCCAGAGTGAAATCAACCTTGTGTCTCTAACAATTAATAGAATCAGAAACTCTTGCCTCGATGAGATTATCGACCCATTTCTGGAATCCAACAAATACTCTTGGGTTTGCACCTTGGTGCACAGGGTGGCTGAGCTTGCCTTGGACGGATTACGATTCAACCACCCATAATAACCGAGCTAAAGAACACTGCTATTCTTGAGAACATATACTACTTCGTTGGTGTGTGTACAGGACCCCTGAATCAGCGCCGAGAGATCTCCGTCCACCCGTTGTCTATTGGAGAACATTATTGAATGACCCCACTTTTTCACATTAAATGACGTGCAAATTCGGTGTCTGGGAATGATATCAAAAGATGCGGTGTATACCAGCGCACTTGCCCTCGTGGCCATCGGTCTCACCGAAACACTTCATTTTATCTGCCAGTGGTTATAAGACTCATCTGGCTATGGTGACTCTATAGATATGCCAACTGTATTACTGCTCAGAAATGTTTGAAATATAACGCTTTGTTGTTGGCATGTCAAGATTTTGCCTAATCTTAGCTACCGCGGGGACTGTAACACCTGCCTGCTGATCACCAAATTTTACTAGTCTTTGATTTGTCATTTGAATAATCATAGACTTGATAGAGTAATCATTACTTATATATGCGCATGGAATTCAGTTCTGCCAGAAATTGAATGTTTCATCGGATGTTCAGTACTCTGTTTAGATAACTTTGATGAGCTTGCCGTTTAATTCCAGCATCGACAATGAAGAGTTGTGTAAGGCTTATCGGATTTGGAAGATATACGTGAGAATTAGTATATATAAGTTTAGTTCTGGGTCTGATTTTATCCTCAGTAAAATCTTCCAGCTTCAACGATAATTTCAAGATTTCATGGGGAACCGTTAAATTGTGGAGTAATGGTGAAATAGCTCAGCTCACTATGGATCGAACCTCAGGTTTTGGTTTTCAATCCAAAAATGAATACATATTCGGCTGCATGAGCATGAGAATTAAGCTGGTGTCTGGAAATTCGGCAAGCACAGTCACTTCATATTATCTGTCAGTGACTTTGGAGCTGTTCTGATCATGGTCGCCGATTAATATGGAGCTTTCTTTTGTATTCGGATGGGTTGTGCGCTCTGCTCTCACCATCATGAAAGTGTTCAGAGGGTTCGCTTGGGTTGTGGGAGCACGTTAATTTGAAAGAGGACAGAGTGGAGGGGGTGCATGGACCATGGGCCATCCACTCCATGAAAATTATGACCTACAAAAACCTAAATTCGTGTTATCTCATAAAATAGATAAATGGATGCGCGGATTTGTAAGGGAAGCTTTGAATCACTACATTGGTTATTAGATTGCTCATTGTTAAGACATGATGCTTGGAAGCTTCTTTGGTTGAAACACAATTCTCTAGGTTTTGTTGGATCGATGGCAGCTATGTATGAGCTTTGTGGATGTCGAAGGATTACTTGCTTGTAATTGCATTGAAGAATTTTGAGTGAATGGTTAACAATCCACGCTATTACTGGTTTTATTCCATTCATGTACAATGAGTCTTCGAAGGCATATCGGATCTACATCCCTGGTTAGAGATAGATTGAGGTGAGCATAGATGTTACCTTTGAGGAGGAGTTATCCTTTAAGAGATCTAGAGGATCTCACATCGAGATTGATCCTGTTGAACTTGTAGCTCCAATTGATGTTCCCAAAGATATTGCAGTAGGTTGAAAGAGACCTACATGGGCTCATCAGACTCTGCAGGAGGCAGAAGGATATGCAGCTCCTCGTGATACCTTTTGAGTGAGCAAGAGACCTTAGAGATATTCATGCTATGCCACAACTATGAGACACATCATTCATTTTGAGCCTTCCTGTTATGAGGAGGCAACTAATCATCCAATATGGAGAGATGCCACGATGGAGGAGTATTAATCCATCATGAAGAATGATGTGTGGGATATTGTTCTGAGACCTGAGGGGAAGTCTATAGTGAATTCGAAATGGATCTACAATATCAAACATACATTTGACGGAAGCATCGAGAAGCACAAAGAAATATATTTTGCTAGAGGATTCTCTTAGGTGGAGGGAATAAATTATGAGGAGACATTTTCTCCTGTTGCTCGATACACTTCTATCCAGACGATTATTGCCCTTGCAACATCC
>JASDQU010401461.1:0-10807 GCA_032191745.1 Picea mariana | reverse complement strand
CTAAGCATGTTCTTGCAACTAGAATTGTTGATGATATTACCAGGTTGTACAAGTTTGACAACTTTGGGTCATCGACTTTTTCATCAGTTTTTGTTGCTCATAGCGATGACTTGAGCAAACTTTAGCATGAGTGGTTTGGTCATCTAAACTATCGCTCATTGCAATAACTATGTAATCAATAGATGGTGACTGGTCTTCCTCTTGTTTCATGCAGAGATGGTGTTTGTGCCGGTTGTGTTCTCGACAAGCATCATCGGGACAGCTTTGACGAACATGCCTCTTGGCACACCTTGGGTCCTTTGCAGCTTGTTCGCAGTGATTTGTGTGGTCCACTTTCTTCTCCTTATTTTTTTGGGTGCAAGTATTTCTTAACTTTCATTGATGACTTTTCCAAACATACTTGGGTTTACTTCTTAAAGCTAAAAAGTGAAGTTTTTGACAATTTTTTGGCCTACAAGGCCCTTGTAGAAAAGCAATCTAGACATCAAATTCAAAGGTTAAGAACAGATAATGGAGGTGAATATGTGAACAATAATTTTACAAGTTACTGCACTACACAGGGCATCCAAATGCAACACACTATTCCATATACACCACAACAAAATGGTGTTGTTGAGAGAAACAACCGCACATTAAAAGAAATGGCTAATTGTATGATCCAATCTAAGGGATTAAGTCTACAATATTGGGCAGAAGCAATCAACTGTGCAAATTGCATAGTCAATCGCACTCCCACAAAGGCTCTTAAAAATATAACACCAGAAGAAGCTTGGACTAAAATTAAACCAGATGTAAGTCACTTCTGTGTATTTGGCAGTATAGCATGGGCTCACATTCCTGATGAGAAAAGGAAAGCATTGTAGCCTAAAAGTGAGAAGNCATGGGCTCACATTCCTGATGAGAAAAGGAAAGCATTGCAGCCTAAAAGTGAGAAGTGTATATTTGCTGGTTATTCTGAAGATGTCAAAGGTTATAGACTTCTTCAACCACATTGCAATGAAATTATTCTTAGAAGAGATGTTAAATTTGATGAAAACCTCTTGGCTTGCGAGCCTATTTCGGCGGGTGTGCCTTCTTTGGCCTGCGATCCATCTTCGACAGTTGTGCCTTCTTCTGTTCCTATTCTGGATTATTCTTCAGATGATGAAAGTGAGGATGAAAATCCACCTCTGTCGACTGACATTCCTCCAGATGAGTCCTTTGAACCTGAACAAGCACCAGTTCCACCGCTTCCTAGATGGGTCTATTCAACACAGGAAGCAGTTGGTGATCTTGTCGGTGATCCTTCAGATCAGCATCGGACACATTCACAGTTCCAGCAAGCCTCTTCTCTTTTGGCTCAAGTTTCAGAACTCATGATCCAGAGACATTTGCAGAAGATTCCAGTCATCTAGATTGGGATACAGCAATGAATGAGGAGTATCGTTCTTTAATGGAAAACGATACTTGGGATATTGTACCTCTTCCAAAAGGAAGAAAACTTGTTAGATGCAAATGGGTATACCAAACTAAGTATGCATCAGATGGAAGCATTGAAAGACACAAGGCTTGATTATTTGCCAAAGGATTTTCCCAAGTTGAAGTCATTGACTATAATGAAACATTTGCCCCTGCAGCCAAAATGAATTCCATCCGCCTTGTTCTTGCCCTTGCCACCTCACATAAATGGGAGGTCCATCAGATGGATGTTAAATCTGTCTTCTTGCATGGTGATTTGAAAGAATAAATCTACATGGAACAACCTCCTGGTTATGTCCAAAATGACTTTAGCCTTGTTTGTCGCCTCAAGAAATCTCTTTATGGTCTCAAGCAAGCTCCCCGAGCTTGGTATGCCAAAATGGATATCTTTCTTATTGCCATTGGATTCTCTAGATTCCATTCTGATCCTAATGTCTATACCAAGAAAGTAGGAATCCATCTCATCATCCTTGTCCTTTATGTTGATGACCTTATCCTTACTGGTAGTGACTCAAAACTTTTAAACTATGTGAAAACCAGCCTTAAGAAGAAATTTGAAATGACAGACTTAGGATTTTTGCACTATTTCCTTGGCCTCCAAGTTTTGAAAACTAATGAAGGAATTTTTCTTTCCCAGTCTAAGTATGCTTGTGACCTTCTTCATCGCTTTCACATGGACGATTGTAAACCAACCGCTTCTCCCTTCTAGTCTGGAGTCAAGCTTTCTTCCACTTGTACTTCTCCTGAAGTTGATGCCACCCTATATCATCAGTTAGTTGGTAGCCTCTTATACTTGAATCATACCCATCCTGATCTTTCCTTTGATGTTGGTCTTGTTGCCTGATATATGCAAACACCCCACGAAAGCCATTGGAAAGAAACTAAAAGGATACTTCGCTATGTTCGTGGTACTGTTCAGTTTGGGATACATTACAGTTCAGGGGGGACTCCCTTATTGGTTGGTTTTACTGATTCAGATTGGGTTGGCAACCCTGATGATTGGAAGTCTATTGCAGGTTATGTTTTCAGCCTTGGTGTTAGCACTTGGTAAATTTCCTAGAGGTTGAAAAAGAAGAAATCTACAAAGGTAACCTTAACCAACCGCTTTTAAAGCTGGGATCTAGCCCTTCCAGCTTCAAAGAGGGATCTCTCTATATGATTTAGCTTTGTTTTTAACTTCAGGTATTAGGCTAGGTAAAAGGAACAAGCATGTTTTTTTGTAAAAGGGTTTATAAATTGGTTGAGACCGTTCACACATCCATTGGGCTATGGGGTCTGTATTTAATTAAATATGAGATACAACCAGAAACGCCAAAGAAGTCCTTCACAGGTTGAGATAATATACTCACTGGATATTTAGAAATTAAAATGATGGACAGAAGAAAGGATAAGAAAAATAGCTCCAACTAACAAGTAGTTAAGAATTTCTTAATTGAAGATATTAGAAGATAAACATTAAAATCTTTTAGAATCAGAAACAGGGTATCAAAGATAAATACTGCAACATTACGCTATTCATAAAGATTAGTTGCAGAAAAACACAATGATTATAAAGAAAGAAAAACGTTCAAATTAGAAGATCAACATCACCAGTGAACATACGCAAGAATCTTGTAAAGTGCCTCCTCTTTATTAATGGCCGATCTTTTCAAAAATAGTACAGTTTGCTAGAAATTAGGGTGTGTGAATCAACAACCCCCAATACTTCGAGAGTTGAAGTATATATAATTCAAATTAAAAACGTTCCTATCATAATTGATCAGGATGTGCTCATTCTATTTCTAGTCTAAATACCTTAACTAATCAAAAACTGTTTGATGACTCAGTACAACTGCATGTGGTATTTCTGGGGTAGGCCATTGGCAAGGTGCCTTCGCATCCTCTTCTGACTGGACAGGTGACTAGATAGTGACAACTCATCTGGTAATCTAGTAGATCACAAAGTTCTTCCCATCTGAGATGATTTGGCACTGTGACTTTAAGTAGTATCCGATACACCTCATCCATGTCTGTATACTTAGCAAATGTAGGCTTGATGATGAATATGTGTTTAATCTCATGTTGGATACTAATATCCAACTGCAGGGCATCCATGAATGCTTTCCCTGTGATGCTCCCTTGTATCCCTGCAAACTTAGAACTGTCCTTAGATACTTCAATCAACTTCTTCTTGTAATTAGGGAGTGTCATTAATTTGTCATTAATGACCTTCGAACTGGGTAGGCCTTTCCTTTGGAGAACATCTATCTTATTGAAGAACTTTTGCACTCCTTGATCCATGACTTGAATCTTTTTCTCAAGCTGAAGCATTAAACCTCTCTTGGTTAAAACCCTTTTTACCTCGAGTATAGTCTCTGTTCTGTCCTCGATTTTTAATTCTTCAAGTTCCTCCCTGGTCTAGGAGTTTAGGAACCTGATGATCTCATTTGCTTGTGCAGGCATGTCTCCCAGCTCCACTTTGATTTTCTCAACAGCCTGTTTTCTCCTCTGGAGCAACTCATTTTGTTTGAAAATGATTTGAATCATTGTCCAGATTTCATTGATGGACTTGGTAATGTCTGTCCATACAATCTCTTTGACCTCGTCCAAAGTCTTCCCTGCCATTGTCTACTTTTGGAGCTGTTGTAGCTCCTTCCTGATTTGCTCATTCACCTGCTTTTCTTTAGATAGGCTTGTCTGGAAAGAAGTTTTAAGCTCTTGGAGGTTCTCCACTTCTTTCTTAAGCCTGGTGATTTCTGACTCTTGCAGGTTCATCCTCTCCATGGACTTGGCAAGGTCTGTTGTTCCTTCTCATAGTGACACTGGTGTTGCAGAGGTTATCGTTGTCACTATTGTTGTGCTCAAACCTGCAATTGGGATAGCACTCAATGGAATGCCTTCCATTGGCTTCATCTGCTCCTTCTCTTTTAGCAGTCTTTCCATCTTAGCCTCCATCTCTTTTAGCTGAGCATTCTGCTCCATGAGTAACTTAAGCATCTCATCCCTTTCATCTTCTTTTTCTGCTATCTCTTTTGCCTATGAGTCCTCTATGGGCGGGAGCTTTAGCTGTTTTCTTAAGGATGTGATGTCATCATTTTTCTTTTTAATCATCTCTTCTGCAGCTTTCACATTTGCAGGATCATATCCAATCTTTAAAACCAGCTCTTCCAACGTCTTGATTCTGTTGTCTTTAGAAAAAGATGAGATTTTTTCCATCTTCAGCTGTGTTTGAGCGTTGTTCAAAGATACCTGAAATTTTGCTGCAGAAGCTGTAGCGTGTGCTAATGTGTGGAAAACCATCTCCCCAGTTTGTTTGTGTAGATCCATCTGATCTGCTGGATGTACATCTTTCGCTTGAAACTCGAAAGTGGCCCTTTTGTAATCTGAGATTACATTGGGATCCGGTACCTGTGCTTGTAGGTAAGCCATATGCATCCTACCCTTTTCTGTGTCAAATGGAAAAAGAAGCCTATGCTGAGTTGTGGAGGACTACCTCTAAAACTGGGTGTAAGTGCTACTAGTGAGGGCCTGGTTCTTCTTCTTGATCAATTCATATTTCTCGAAAATGCCCAATTCCGGCACAGTCTTGCTTTGCTGAGTATCCAGGGGAGAATCTGTAGATTTCTTCGGTATAGCTTTTGTGATTTCCTTATGCTGGCTTGAACCGAAAGGTGGCATGATCAGCTTGACCCCTGTGGTGGTTACTGTGGTAGTTGGGGCTTCTTGTTCTACCGTCACGCTCGACATTGAAACTGTCTTTGACTTTTTGGTGTGAATCTGGAACTCTTCTGCTAACACCTCGGTTACAGGAGAGGATGACTCCTGTCGGGGCCTCTTCTCCTTGGGGACCTGAGGTGTGGTAGTGGGAAGTACACTCATTGAAGACACCTGCTATTCTACTTCAACTTGTTGTTCCACGTCCATCAAAGTATCAGGCATCCAAACTGTTTGATTTGCAAATTTCTCGATCTCTGGCTTGGACTCATGAGCATATGGGGCGTTCTTATTTTTCACTCTCATTTCAGAGATGATCCCATATGGATCATAGTGCCAGGTGAAACTTGTAAAAAATTTCATCTCCTTTAACATTCTATCCGCTTCCTCCCCGGCACCTCTACGGCACGTATCGAGGTAGCTTGTAAGGTGCCAACTCGCACCCGAAAACTCTGATTTCGGTATAGTTCTGGTACAGGTACCAGTCTCCTATCTTTACATTGTCCGAGAGCTGCAGAATTCTTTGTACTTCCTCATTGATTCATGGCTCAGGCCTGCCACTCAACATGCTAACCACCGGATGGTAAAACTGATCAATGAAAGATTTGAAATCGTATTCGGCGGAGTTACACTTCAGAAGAGAATTCCATGCTGTGACTAGCTGGGGCCGTCCGTCTGCATCCATTTTTTGCATGGAGAAACTGAATTTGTCGGCTTGGAAGTAAATGAACATGTATGCCAGTATGGAAGAATATCTGAACAAACCCTCTGTGCTGAAATTCACGAATTGTTCGTGAATATTATCAGCCAAGAAGGTGTTGTAGTCGAACTGCGTCGTGGGCTTTTCATCGTTTGAGAAAATGGACAGAAAACCCAGGATGGGCTCATCTACCCATTTGTCAGAATAGTAACCAAGCAGGGCAGACAGGGAAGAAATGATTTGATTTCCTTTGGTGGAGAAAAGGGAAGAAGGGTAAGGGGGATTGGTGGAAGGAAGTTGAGCGGAGTCAGGGAAGAAAAGCTTGCATATCTGAGCTCTTTGAGGAAAGGTCATTTTCTGGTATAACTTGGTGAGGATTTCTAAATTGAATGGGGAGGAAGATTCAGCACGATGATCTTGCAACATCTGGTCAATATCTTCGGGAGTGATGAAGAAAAGGACGTCTCTGGATGAAGAGACGATGGMTTTCTAGTCAGGGACATAGTGGGCTTGGCATTTCAGAGCAAATTCCGGAAAGTGATGTATCTGGGGGAAAAGGTACAGCGGCAAATTCGACGCCCAGAGTCCAATTTCGTCACTCTGATCTAAGAATACCTCTCGTAACCACGACTGGAGGTCTGAAAAATCAAATTCGTAGATGGTATATGTGATCAATCGATCTTTATCGACCAGGGGGATTTTGTCCAGGTCGACGAGAGGAGGAAGAAAAGGATTCTCTTCTTCTTCCTCTTGTCTTGACTTTGACCCCATTTCAGCAACAATACCTGCAACTAAGCACGATGTTAGCGGGGTAGACTGACTATGGACGAAGGTGGCAGAAAAGCAATGGAGGCGTAAGGGTAAAATTTTCTGGTGCGATGGACGAATAGTGAATGAAGAGGGAAAATGGTGGTTTTATTTAAAATTAGGGTCGGTTGGATGCGGGAAAACGGTAAGCATGACAACGGATATGTTATCCGGTTATTAATGGACAACGGGCCACTTGGGGGTGACATGGCAGGTGACGGTGGCCAAAGCATATGGATGATAGATGTGGCTGCTAGGAATTGGAGGTGAAGTGAAGTGAAAGTCGCCATAAGGGGTTGGTCATGAGTGAGGAATTTAGGTACTGACAACCGGGACTGACAGCAGTTATGGGATGAGACGTGACCCTAGGAACAAGTGGGATTAGTGGGCTCAGTGGAGAGTGACATCCATGAGTGACGATCTGTCAGATAGCATGTGGGTGATAGGACTCCTTGACCAATAGTATAATGCCACATGTAACAAGGGGCCCGTCGAAAGGAAAATTCATTCCGGACCCCCCCCCTTTGGTTAAAATCAGAACACTAGGGGGGGTCCGAAATCCATTTTGAACCATAGATATGCGCACTCACTTCCTGGCCGCAGATCTTAGCGCGCTCCTTAATACCAATTCCGGACCCCCCCCCCTCCATTAAAGGCAGAATGGAGGGGGGGGGTCCAGAATTCAATGTGAACCATGGATTTAAGAGCTTTGTTCTAGGCCGTCCAAATTTGTGCCCAAGTTATTACCAATTCCAGACCCCCCCCCCTCCTCCATTAAAGGCAGAACGAGTTAGGGGGTCCGGAATCCAATGTGGGCCATGGATTCACGGGCTCTTTTCTGGACCGTTCAGATCTACGTAAATATTATCACCGATTTCGGACCCCCCCCCCTCCTTTGATTAAAAGTAGAACACTAGGGGGGGTCCGGAATCCTTTGTGAGCCGTTGATGAAAGCACCGTGATCTGGACCATTGGAAAATGAATGTAACATAGAACATGAGCGGAGAAATATGAGCTTGGGGAAAAACTTAGGATAAAGCATTTTATGGGTTTTTCTTTCAAATTTCAAAGAGATACCACCATGGGGTTTCGAACAAACTATTCTTAGGCATTTGGGGCATGGTGTAACATCTTTATTAATCTGTTTTCATGGGGGGTGAAACAAATGAAACTACTAACCTACATGCTAATCCTATCTCCCTGGGACCATTAACCCAGATTAAACTGTTGGGTTAAGACATTACTCTACCTAAGGGCTATCTGACCAAGATTAGATAGTCTGGTCAGATTTATTCACTAATCTAACCTAAGGGCTATCTGACCAGGATTAGACAGTCTGGTCAGATTTATTCACTAATCTATCAACATTGAAAATTTAAAAGAACTTGATCATGCTTGAAAGGTATGACCAAGTTATTGTTATTGCATGGGGCTTTTGTTTAAATTCTTTTATGCCCTCTTTTCTTTTTCTTTTTCTTTCTTTTTCTTTTTCTTTTCTTTTTCTTTTTCTTTTCACAAATTATTTGAAGAATGAAATATCATTTGTCAACAAAATCACTAGATATAGATAATCTCCAAGTCATTAAACTGATTCCCATAATTTATGGGGTGATAACATCGGCTCCACCTGGGGATGGTACTTGCCCTGTTAAGTGCCAAGAATCCAGTTTCCTGTCACTCTGAACATATCTTTCTAGTAGCCTTCATTGGTCTCATTCTAAGGAAAATCTTTTGAAAAACAGTGATCAGCAGCTTAGGGCCTTCTCTTCGGGCTTCAACCAACTAACCAATGTTCCTCACTCAGAAAATGCAAGTAAAGACTGAAAATTAAAACTGGTATGTACAATGGAGGGTGAGTTCTTCAAATCTTTTACCGAGGTGGGACATAATGTTTCAGCATTCTTCCATTCACAGGTGCTCCTGGCAGATCTGACCCATCAACATTGTTTAGCAGAAAGGCATTGTTCCATCTGAAAGCTTGGATCATGTATGGCCCTGTCCACAGATTGTCAAATTTTCCATGCTTTCCCTTGTCCTCATTCATGGCATCTCATCTCAACACCAGGTCTCGCAACTCAAAATCATCCTCCTTGGTTCGTTTGTCAAATATTTTCTTGATGTTCTCTTGGACGACCTGTGTTTTGTTGAAAAAATCTTCTCTAGTCTGTTGCAACTGAATCATCTGATTGATTCATCTCTGGGAGTCATTTGGCTCAGCTTGTATATCCTAAAGTAACTTCATGACAGGGACTCCCAAATAAGTTGGGAAAATGGCCTCAGTACCATAGACCAGCTGGTATGGTGACATACCAATTGACCTTTTGGTGGTCAGTCTATCTGCCCATAAAGCAAATACCAACTTATCATGCCATGATTTTTTGTTCTCCTGCAATGTTTTCTTGATGATATTTACCAAATTTTTGTTTGAGGACTCCGCCAACCCATTCCCCTGCGGGTAGTAGGCCGTGGAATGTCCCAAGCCAATGTGGTACCGGTTGTAGAAATCTATCAGCTTCTTTGACCGAAAGGCAGCTGCATTGTCAGTAATGATATTTCTAGGACAACCAAAACGAGACAAAATATTATTTTCAAGAAATTTGATAATAACAGAGTCAGTGGCTTGCCTTCCTGGTACAGCCTCAATCCATTTGGTAAAATAATCAGTGGCAGTAAGAATCCACTTGTGTTGGCCTGAAGACGGAGGGTGTATTTCTCCAATGAAATCAAGTCCCCATTGCTAGAAAGGAGCCTCAACTGAGATTGGTTTAAGAGGTAAAGGAAGGAGTTTCCTTTTCCCTTCAAACAGTTGGCACTGGTGACATGCTATTACTTTATGATGTACATCTGCAAACAAGGTGGGCCAGTAAAATCCAGCTCTGAGTATTTTGTTGGCTGTAACCTTCCAATTCAAATGGCCACCACATTCTCCTGCATGAAACTCCTGCAACACTTTATCAGCTTCATCCTTCAGTAAACAATTTAACAGAATACCGGTAGGGTCTTTCCAATATAAATTTCCTTTTAGAATACAAAATTTCAAATCTTTTAACTTTAAAAATCTAGCTTTAGTTTTCGTTAAACCAGGGGGAGCTTGTAAATTTTGTAGAATGAATATAAGGTTTGCATACCATGGAGAGTTTAGAAATACCTCTCTAATGTTTGGAGTTGCCATCTCACCCTGTTCATCTGCCACATCTAGAAAATTAATGTCAAGATCCTGGAAGTTAGATTCAACCATTAGTTTAGCAAGGCCTTGGCCTTTGATTAGTTTTGTGGGCTTAATCTCTATATCATATTCTAGAATAACTGCAATCCACTTTCCCCTTCTACCATCAGGGTTATCTTGTGTCAAGATATCCTTTACTACCGAGTTCAGAACATAAGCTATGGTGTGGGAATGGAGAATATAGACCCTAAAGTCCTTTATAGCCTTTACCAAAGCAAAAGCTTGCTTCTCCATAATATTGTAATTCAACGCAGCATCTCTCAAAGATTTGCTAAAGAAAGCTATGGGTTGTTCATACCCTTCACTGTTCTTCTGCAGTAATACAGCTTCTATAGTATGTTCAGAGGCAAAAGAAAAAAGATAGAAATCTTTAGTGAAATCGGGACTGATCAAAACTGGGGCTTCGGTGAGTGCACGTTTTACTTGTTCGAAGGATTGCCTGGACTCAGGATCCCATTTTATTTTTACGTCCTTTTTAAGCATGTTGGTAATGTTTCGGAGGAGTTCGGCCAGATTAGGAATGAATCTTTGAAGAAAGTTAATTTTCCCTATGAAGGACTGTAGTTCTTTGAGGTTTCTTGGGTGTTCTAACTTTAGTATGGCCTCGATTCTGCTGGGGTCAATTCTGATTCCCTCTTTAGAGATGATATGTCCCAGGAGTTTTCTGTTACAGGTATGAAATAACTGAGAGGGGGGGGGTGAATCAGTTATTGTAAATTATTAACAATTTCTCTCAATTTTATCTTCAAATCATTAATCTTAATGGCAGCAAGTCTTTACTGTGAAAACCAGTGTTATAAACATGAAGCATATAGTATAAAGAACAGCAATCACACACATCATTCATTCACAAGTATGAGACACAGATTTTTCAAGAGGAAACCCAACCAGGGAAAAAACCTCGTCTTCTTAAGATGTTCAAC
>JASDQU010401449.1:0-10807 GCA_032191745.1 Picea mariana | reverse complement strand
ACATTGGGGAAACCGGACGATCATTTCAGGTAAGGATCAAGGAGCATGAAGCAAACATTATAAATGAACGCACTCACACTTCGGCCTTAGCAGAACACTCATTTAAAACCAAACATCATGTCTGCCTTGAGGATACTAAGATTTTAGCAAAAGAGGACCATTACTACAAGAGACGCCTAAGAGAAGCCCTAGAAATAATCAAACACCCTAATAATATGAATAGAGATGGCGGCCTAGAAGTAAGCAGCTTTTGGCACCCATTAATCAACCAACTTAAAGACCCTCTCAGATCAAATTAGGTTTTACACCTTCCTCCTCCT
Organism: Picea mariana; assembly: GCA_032191745.1. Taxonomy (NCBI): domain Eukaryota; kingdom Viridiplantae; phylum Streptophyta; class Pinopsida; order Pinales; family Pinaceae; genus Picea; species Picea mariana. The sequence continues at coordinate 10,487 of JASDQU010401449.1, read as the reverse complement.
TTTCCTTACTTGTTTATGTTCTACCTTTGAAGTCAGTAACTAGATGTAAAAGTCCAACTAACCCTGTACTACCTACCACATTATTCTTATTAAAAAACATAGTACTATATTTATCACTAATTAAACCATATATATATATACCCTAATCCTTCGACACTTTATATATTAATATTCATTACATCCTAAACACTTAAAAACTTGAATAATAAATCAACCCCTAGAATATCTAATAGAATTATACATTCAATTATAAAGATTAACAATTAATATAATAAGATAAAATTCAATCCAAAGCTAACCCTAGATTTATTTTTACTTACCAATTTAAATTTTTTTTAAAACAAACCATTAGAAACCCTAGACCTATATACATTGTCAGACATATCAACATTCGGAAATCACTTATGTTATATTAATTATTATTACCAATTATCTTTAGATTTAGGTTATAAATAAAAACACTACAAAACAAATACTACAAAACCCTAGAAATTTATACCTATTTAGAGATAATCACTCATGATATATTAGTAAATTATCACTAATCATGATTAACTACCAATTTTAAAAACTTTTAAACAAAACATTAGAAACCCTAGACCTATATACATTGTCAGACATATCAAACATTTAGAAATCACTTATGTTATATTAATTATTATTACTAATTATCATTAGATTATTAGGTTATAAACAAAAACACTACAAAACAAATACTACAAAACCCTAGAACTTTATACCTGTTTAGAGATATCAACTCTATAAAATCACTCACGATATATTAATAATTATCACTAATCATCTTAATTTACTAATACCTTAAGCTCTAATAAAAATTAAAATGTAAAACAAAATACTATTAAGTAATATAATATAATTAAACTCCTTCTAACCCTAAAAACTTTAAATTATTTATATTATTAAAAACTTTAATTATTTATATTATTCACTATTCAAAGTCACGTTTAAACTTATTAATAATTATTTTGTTTTTAATTAGCTCCGAATTAGGGTTACATTTAGCCGACCTAGTTATCTTATCTACTGTCCTGCATATACACTATTAATGACGAAGATCAGCTAGCTCTCTAAATTGATGATTAGTCCTGATGATGAATCCCGATCCAGATTCGAAACGTCGATGACAAAATGACACCAACTGTGGATTCTCCGGCAAATGAATTTGAAATTCCTCACCACAGAAATCTGAAAACAGTAAATTTAAATTTCATTTGTGCTTTTCCCTAAAATTAATGACATTAATAATTGATTTACGACAATCATTCCAAATGAGATCTTGGACCACCACCTAAATCTTATTCATTAAGGGAAGTAATTGTTTGGTTAGTAGAGGTATTGGTTAATCGATGCAATTAAAGGAAAAGGGTATTGAATTTGAATTTCATTGTGCGTTTTTACTGAGCAACAAGTTTTCAAGATAAATAATTTTGCGCATTCCCCATGAAAGTTAACAAATTTCTGTGGCCTGGTACCATGGCTCCACGAAAAGAAACTAAAGCGCCTGGTGAAAGTTCGAGCCAGAACACAGATGTCCTCTCCAACACCTCGCCCAAAAGCATAGACGCCATTAAATCCTGGACGCAAGTATTCAATATTCTACAGTATGAATTGGTCAATTGCCTGGATGATTTAGGTGACGAGGAGACAAAGACCATGGCTAACAATACAAAATTATGGCCCAATCAGAGCTACATAAGATAGTGACAAGGCCTAGACTTTTGCCTTACAATGATATGGTTGGTTGGGCACTGGAAAACGTTGATATCCCGACCAGGACCATCTTCAATTCACAAAAGGTCGCAATTGGGTCTTTCTGGCCAAAACATTTACAGTTAATGTACCAATTGTCTCCAACACCCAATTTAGTTTAAAATGACAGTTTCCTAATGGAGTTTGACAGGAAGGAATGTGTTTAATATGGAAAAAACCTGCCCGACTTAATTAAGGATTCGTACTCTCACCCTGAAAAGTTCAGAGCTGACTCCCATGGCATATACACAGTCTCTTCACTAGAGCCTCACATAATGTATATAGCAATGATGATGTGTAGACTCTATGGGAGGGAAAACACAACCTATTTCTTGTTACAGTGGGTGCCTATTATGCACACAGTGTCAGATGGGTATTGTTTTGACTGGGCCAAGATGTTGTCACACAGTTTGGTTAAGGAGATTAAAAAATATCGGCCACTGAAAGACAAGGGGAAACCTGCCTCATTCTTCATGCCGACTTATATCATGGACGTCGTCTACTTTATGACACCTTTTCCCCCGATGGGTTGGAACTGGACTCCAACTAGTGCTGAGCCCATACATGTTTATCATTCGAAAATATGGGAGGATAAAGAGAAAGATTTCTTCTATGAAATCTACAACTGGGTGGTGGTGTTGATGCGTACTGTTATATATGGTTTCCCACCTCCCAATATTTCTGACAAAATAGTGGCTAATCTAGGCAAGATAGCTGACTGGTACATCAAAGAGCATTTCTCCTACACTAGGGTTTTCGGTTGTTCAGTTCCTCCACATGCTCTACCTAAATTTTTACCAGATCGATTGGTGTGCCACGAAGTAGCACATCAAACTGTACATGGTGGAATTAGTAAGGAGATGAAAGTAGTAAAGGAAAGGGTATGGTCCGCCTTCCACCTACAAATTGGTACGTTTTCTCTGCTGGATTTCAACCATTCTAAAGTAGAGGCTGTGACCCTAGAAGAAATCAAGCTAGTCAATATTGAATTCAAGAAGCACGATCCACTGAAGATTGTAGGTAATCACATGGCCCTATACAATTTGAAAATATATGAACATGAAGATTCTCCTTAGGATGAAGTATTCCAAAGAGCAAGGTCTTATCAGCAGGTCTTGGGTCGAGTTCAAGCTCTGGCCACAGAAAAATTGGTCGAGTTTCATAACTTCTAGAAGCATCGAGGATATAGCCTTCAGAAAGTATTGCAGGGAGAGACTCTAATACCTCTAGCTACACAACAAGTTGAGACCCATAGCTTGGAAACAAGGAGCTCTAGGAAACAGGATGCTCGAGAAAGTTTGGAGAAGACTGAGCTTTTGACTCAGAAGGAAGACACCACATTGACAGATCCACCAAGTGATCATGCTGAAACTCAGACTGAGGCCTTAATAAAAAAGGGAGAAGAAAAGCCATTGTCCACATTGGGTAAACCAACTATTACCAAAACTAGTAAGCAACCATATACTAAGATAGGCAGTCCTATCCAATCTATTACACCCTTACAGTTCAGTAGAGGGAACCCGAGTGAAAAAGTTGTATCCATAAAAGATCTTATACCTATTTCGGCAGAAGAGATGCCTCCTTCAAAATTCTTCTTCAGTAAGAAGAGAAATGCGGTAGTAAGGAGAGAAACGCATCAAAGGGATGGTGTGACTGTCAAGAAGTGCAGGGTTCTATTGGATGGGTAGGCCCTAGAAGAAGAAGACTTCATTACAGATGTTGTAGGCTAGCTGGGAGATTTTGCAACAACAAACCAATTTTCAGTGGGAAACCTGAAGGAGAAGTTGAAGCAGAAGGATCTGTTGGTGAGTCAGTTGCAGGACAAATTAAAGACTGTAGAGAAGGAATTCCGGAGCGATATGAACAAGAGTTTCGAGCAGACTAGAGTTTGTGATACACAAGAAATATTGTAGCTCAAATCCAGTCTCAATGAAATGCACAAGAACGCACGGGTTAGTAGAGAATGGGTCTTTCAACAGGGAGAGTTGGTAAAACAACTACAAACCAGAATAAACTCGACTGGAAATACAACTGTAGATATGATAGTTTTCCAAGCGAATTCATTGAAGGTGCGTGAGAAGCTGGGATCAACACAACAAAGCCTTTTCACTAAGGTAGAAGTTGTCCAAAACCATTTTCGGGTGGTCGATCAATCCTTAAATAACATTGGCTTAAAGGAGAGAGAGGTTATTGTTGCTCGAGCCACTTTCCAAGAAGCAGTCGTGGCGTCGGCAAGAGCAGGAGTATCTATGGTCTCCAGATTGTCTTCCTCAGAATAAACCAGAGGTGATATTATACTGAAGACTTGGGAGACTAACATAGCTGAAAGTAAAATAATGGCCAAGGAAGTGAATTAGGATTGTGAAGAAACTTTTCATTCACTCGACAAAGAGTCATTAGGCCTCGAAAAATATAATGTCTCTGAAGTCTTGGGACAAGTTGATATAACAAAGCATCAACTTAATATCAAGATAAACATGGAAGAGGCTCGGGCTGAAATCTTGAAATTACAACAGATTGATATTACTCAGATAGATAGGTGATTAGTGAAGCCCTATTTGCAACTATTGTCTATAGTTTCAAAAGACAGGAGAATGGAAGGCAAACTGCCTCACTTAGAAAATAAATTATATAGGTTTGAGGCAAACGACTTAACAAAGCCATTCAGATTGGTGGCACAATTCGTGGGCATGTGTGTCAAATGTGTTGAGCAGGGAAAAGGTAGCACTTCCGGGAACCAATGAGGTAACCTACACACATGATTTGTACATATCATGATTAGAAGACCAACTGTTTCTAAGCTAGAGAACAAGAAGGAAAAATGCCTCCGCTAGCATAGCGAAGAGACAAGGGAGATGCAAGTGAAGCGTTTCAGATTTTACATTTTGTAATTTTAATATTTTAGAAATAAGGAGAATTGCAACCATTTAGGGTTGAGAACCTTTTGTATAAATACATTTTTCAAAGATTGAACAAAGGCTGCTTCTTGCCAAATGTAATTAAGAGAAAATCTCCTTTGTGAGAATTAATACAATCGCAGACATAGATTCCAATCTTTGTGCAGTCTGAGTTATGTTTCCTCTTTGTACTCCATATTTCTTGTTTTTTTAAATGTCTCTTTGATAAGTGAGTGTTTACAATTTAGCAAAACAACTACTGTAATCACACCCAACGGTTGTTCGTTAAGCAAGCAATTTTTCCTCTATGTTTGCTGTCAGTAAATACAAGACCTATAAGCTACTTGGATAACTAAATATTATATCCTTTCAAGAGTGCATGATTTCTTTTCTTCTACTGTGAGCAGGATAAGATTCATCTTTGCATTGATGCCTTGTTTTGTTTAACAGTTTTGTAAGTTTATCTCACCTCACCTGATTTCATAAATCGACTCGGACGAGAAATTATGGCCTCTGTACTGTTCTGTTTTTATTTTCATTTGAGGAATTAAGTCTTATATAACTATCAGAAGAAAAATCACTTCTTAAAATCAACCTTTATATTTATGATGCCTTGACATTATGCTTCTAAGACTTAAGTGTAATCTCAGGAACAACATCTTTTTGGTGCCATTGCTGGGGACAGAGATACGAAGTTATTTTTCCCTGGGAAGAACGACAAGGTAATAGTCTGTCTTTGATAGTGAACAAGGATTGAATACTGTATTAAGGCTATATATTTCACTTGGAGACTCCACAATATTTAAGATGGCATTTGGTAGAAAGAATACCAGGAATAACCGTGATGAACAACAGACTACTACTGTAACCAATCTCGAAAAACTTTTAAGACCAAGGGGAAACCCCAAGCAAGCTGCCGCATTCACAAGTAAGGTTTACCAACCCAAAGCTGTGCAAACTAATGCTAAGGTTCCACTTGAATGGTCAACCTCACAAGAGGGTTACACACAAAGCCACTTTGGAGATACATCAACTAATAAACCTGAAACTGAAGTTATAAACCTTGAACCGCTTTTACCTGAGATAAAAGCTGAGACTGTTTCGACTCCCTGCTCTACTAATAAAGGTAAAGGACCCCTTTTGATACCCTCTTTTATTTCACGGATCCCTGAAGTAAAGGTTTATATTCCATGAAACTCTGAGGATTATACCGCGTATCCTGATTTAACTCCTGTTGGTTCTCCTGTCTATATATCCTGTAAGTCTGAAGAACCCAACCCTCGTTTCCCTTTTTCCTCTTTTTCAAAGTTTCCATCTTTTAATGATCTATCTCCAGAACTTCATTCTCCTCTTTCCAAAGTAGCCTAAAGGCCACTAAAAGTTTATGAAAACCCCCTTTTCAGCTCTCAAAGTTCATCCCCTCACATTCAAAAGGCTGTAATTGGAGGAGTTGGCGTCGGAGGTGGTGCTGGAGGAGGAGGCGACCAAGGGCCACCACCTCCCCCTCCCAGGATATTTGCCAAAGTAGCTTCTAGATATGATCCTATGGCCCTTCCCCCTATCCTTCATGACCTACCTGAAAACTACATGAAGAATTTACCAAAGTTCACAGGAGAGGGAGATTTAACGAAAACATAAGACATAAATTTTTTGACCAATTTGCTGATATCCTGGGCATTGAGCATGAGGATGTTTATTCGAGACTTTTGGTGCAAAACTTTGAAGGCCAAGTAAGAATTTGGTTTCAATGGATTCTAGTGGGATATATAGCATCTTATGATGCACTGGAAACTGCCTTCTTGAGGCAGTGGGGAGAGAGAAAAGATCACTTATATTACTAGACAGAATTTGGGGCTTTGAGAAAAAATAATTCAGAGTCAGTCTTAGAGTTCATTCAAAGATTTAATAAACTTTATCACAAAATTATGGCAGAAGTTAAACCCTCACAACCTGCAACTAAAGTAACTTTCGCAGGATCTTTCGAGCCAGACTTTGCCCTGCTTTTAAGAGAAAGGAGATCTGTTGATCTCACCATGATGCAAGACGATGCTATCGAAATTGAGTCAAACACGATGGCATCTGGTAAACCGAAAGTGAAGGTTGAAACATGAAACAAAGACACTAAGCGCTTCAGGGAGAAAGCCAGAACTTGCAGATCTGGGAAGTCAGCTGAGGACAAAATGGATGATATGGCCAAAATAATAAAAGAATTATCAAACAAGATCTCCAGAATGGTACTAGACTAGGCTAAGCCTAATCCTTTTGCTAGGAGAGACTTCAAAAGGAATCCAAATCCACAGATCCAACAGAGACCGGTGAAAAATTAGGATAAAAAAATCAAAGCTCCTTTCAAAACATAAAACTTTATGCAAAGCGATGATGCATAAGATTTTGAGGGATTCGATGAAGATATAGGCAACCTCAGTGATAATGACCAATGTAAAAACCCTAGTTAAATAATTGCTTAAGGTTTATCAAGTATAATTAATTAAATACTTATCTGTCCTAATGTATATTAGTTAAATAATGATTATTTATTAATAATATTAATTAATTATTTATTGTTTAATATATGTTGATTAATTAATTAATTAACTCATTTAATGTTTGGGTAACGAATTAAAAGTTTAATAATTTTTAATTTATTTAATAGAAAACTTAACGCATGGAGAGATAAGGCATTGAATGGAGGGATAAGGCATTAAATGGAGGGATAAGGTTGGTGGCATTGAATGAAGGGAGGAGGCGGTGAATGGGAAGGATGATATGAGGGGGCAGAGGCATTCAAGGAGAGGCACTTTTGAGTTTTTGGGGAAGGAAGCATTATTTGGAGATTAGGGACTGTATTTTTTTGGTTTGGAGTTTGGATGGACTGTTACAGGGGAGCATCGGTTGCTGGGAGTTTTGGGCTCGGGGGCTAGGAATCCTCATGAAATCCTGGAGCTAGGGAGCTAGATAGGCTCTGTTCCTAGATGGTGGGGAGGAAAGATTCGGTTTTGGGCAGAGTTTGGGCAGAGTAGCGAGGACAGACAGAGTTGGAAAAATAGCATCAGTTAGAGGTATGCATGTTCATTATTATGCTGTGTTAGGTGGTTATCAACATGCTGTTGAATATGCTTATATGCTGAATAATGAAATTACTTATATGTTGAAAGAAATTTTATGATTAAAATTATGAATTTTATTAGGCTTTGTTAAATAGGGCTTTACACATGGTATCAGAGCCCTGGTTTAAAATTTGGAGCCAAGGGCCTACCTACCCACCCAAAAATTTAAACAACTTCTTTTAGCTATTCACAGCCAGCTTTGACTCCCAAACCATTTTGTTATAAGCTGCTACATGCCCCAATTGACTCTTAATGATTGGAACCTTTAAGGGGTGTTTTGCATCAAAGAAATTCAGTTCTTTTGCAACAACGAAATTTATTAATCAACTGTGCTTTTGAAAATGTACATAAACAACAATCGCATATTTCAAACCTAGAAACCAACAAATGTTCAGAATATTATTAATGAACAAAGGTTATAAGAAAACACCGTCTATGAGTCTTTCCATAGGGTAGCCTATACCATTTGTTTCTCTTTTCATGTTCTGTTTGAAATGTTATATCCTGCAATGCTTCTAACTGTAGACACAAAGAGAATTAAGCTGAAGGAAAGCATTGCTAAAGTGCAAATTGAATTGCAAGCAAAAAAAAAAAGGTACGACATTCTGAAACAAAACATTCTTAGATTTGAATCAAAACATCAGTCTAAATATAATAGAAATAAATGAGACATTCTAAATCTTCCTCTGGTTCAACTCTGCTGACTTAAAATCTCAAATCTAGACCTAATTCTAAACACCCATGGCAATGACTAGCACTGAAAAATGAATACAATAAAAATTTAACCCAAATTTCACTACAGGTGGCTTGACAGAATAGATCTGCGTTCATGTGCTTTCTCGAGCCATAGGACATTGTTTAAAAAAAAAAAGAGAGAGTAAAAACTATTTAACTCCTACCAAACTTTTACGCTTGAGCATCACTCTTCCCTGTTAAATTCTCTTCGTCCCACTCTGGTCACTACTCCATTGACAAACCAACCTCTTCATCTACTGAGGCGCTCTTCTTTTGAGCCTCCTTCAATTTCAAAGCCTGTAATTTGGAATGATTAGAGTAGAAAACACCCAAAAAGGCAAGCCCGTAGCCTAGCAAATTGACCGGTGTCACTGTGTCCTTGATAATCGACCATGAGGATGCAATGAGAAGCCAATCCTTGACAACACCAGCTACATTCATCGTCAAAGCTAAAGTCTTTACGATCAAAAGGAAAACTGCAAGGTTAAGGGCGGAGGCACAGACAAGGTTTCTGCCAAAGATGAAATAATCCAAATGGAAGGTCGAACTTTCCTTGAGCACTGGAAACTCAACAAACAACTAGGGGACAATCAAGAATAGAAGGTAGAATGGGGAAACATAATACAATGAGGTAATGGGATTCAAAGTGATTCCCTTTGACATAAGAAAGATCTGGATCAATACCAACCGTGTAGCCTCAAATGCAACTGCACCCAACTGAAGCAACACACCTCATGAATCAAACTTGGCCTCCCCATATGTTGCAATGGCCACACCAACTGATACGCCAATCATGTTCACCATGGTATTGGATTTGACGGTCTCTCTCTTTAGGGAAACTCCAATGGAATACACGGCCACAGGCATGAGGGCCTTTAGCATCTGGATGAAGGAGATCGATAGATAAATGTAAGCTGAATCGGAGAACCAGAGGCTGAGTGAGTGCAGGGCTCCGATGGGCACAACTGAGGACAGATAGACCTCCCTTGTCATCCCAATTGGCTCAACAAGTTTCAGGACTCTCACTAACAATATGACGAGGAATGAACAGAATGCCATGTGGATCATGGTCAGGCTAATGGGGAAGGGCCAGTTGTACATCTTCTTGTCAAGGATTTACTTGTTGAACACAATCTCACTGAAGCTCAGAAAGACCCAGATGCTCACATAGGTGTAGCTCAACACGATCTTTTACAGGACATTGTCATTCACAGAAGCCCCGCCTTTGCCTGATCCCATCCCCATCTTGAACCCAAAACAAATAAAAATTCAAAAACATGATTTTATTCTGCTATTGATGATACGGGGCCTTCAAATTTCAATCAGGGTGGACCCTTTTCACCAATGCAGGAAAAAACCATAGTGGGTATGATCAAAACACTGATATCTCAATGCCCACATAGAATTTCGGGCAGAAACGTGACACCCAACCACAAATTTGCAAGAAACAGAAAAAAAAGGGGGGCTTCAACCCCAGCAAAAACCTATAGGCTCAGAAGAATCATTTTAAGGACACTCCTCACAATGGGCATATGTTCTATGCCCAAAGTGCCACTATTTTTGCAAAATCCAGAGATGAAGTAGCACTCACAGCAAAGCTCGATAGAGACCAAGCGCCAAAGCCAAGGTCACGAAACCGTGCTTGGCACAACAGAGAAAATATACAAAAAAAGTATAAATATATATACATATACTGGCCTGTAAGGCCCATGTATGACAGGCCATCAAACACTATGTTCATCAACAACACCATAGCCCACAGGCTTTATTTAAAAAAGAAAAAAGAAAAAAGAAAAACAGAACCTCAGGTTAATAAAAGAAAATGTTTTGAGGTCCATGGGTTTTGAACCCACGACCAACCCACCCAACAAATGAATTGAGAAATAGCCCAGCGGCCAAGACCAGCACCAAGCCACAAGGGAGGAGCCTGTGGCCATTACCAGAGCTCCGCCACAGTAGCAGAGAGGGAGAAGCCCAG